>OY728141.1:1007324693-1007590391 GCA_963277665.1 Viscum album
GTTATGAATAGTTTTTAACCTTTTTAGGGGTTTAAAGGGTCTTAGAGTTTTTTATGGGTTTTAGAGTTTTTTCTGGGTTTTATAGTTTTATAGGGTTTTTATGTTTTTTTATGTTTTTAGGGGGTTTTGGGTTTTGGGGGGTTTTAGTGATTTAGGTTATTTTAGGGATTTCTTGTGTTATATGGGTTTCTTAGGTTTTTAGGGGTTTTATGTTTTTTTAGGTTTTTTTGGTTTTCTTAAGGGTTTTCATGTTTCCTAGGGTTCTTTTACGTTTTATGATTTTTTTTCTATTATGAATTTTTATGGGTTTTTAATAGTTTTTTCGAATTTTGATTGTTTTTATGGATTCTTATGGTTTTAAGGGATTTTATGATTTTATCATTTTCCATGTTTTTTGGGGTTTTAGGTGTTTTAGGTTTTTATATCTTTTTGAGGGATTTCAAAGGTTGTTACAGTTTTTAGGTATTTTAAGGGATTTTTATAATTTTATGGTTTGTAAGGTTTTCTAGTAATTTTGAGGGGTTTTAGTGTCTTTTAGAGTTTCTAGGGTTTTATGGTATTTTTGGGTTTAGTGTTTTATTATGCTTTTTTGGATTTTTATGATTTTTCTTGTGTTTTAACCTTTTAGGGGTTTAAAGGGTTTTTAGTGTTTTTATTGGATTTAGGTATTTTAATGGTTGGTAGGGATTTTAATGTTTTAGGGGGGGGGGGGTTTGGTTTTTGGGTCATTTAGTGTTTTTATTTGTTTTAATTATTTTTTGGTTTTTAAGTTTTTCTTAGTGTTTTTCAGTGTTTTTAGGGTTTTTTATGTTTTTAGGGATTTTTAGGGAGTTTTTCGGATTCATATGGTTTTTATGGTTCTTATGGATGTTGAGTGTATTTTGGGTTTTTAGTGTTTTTTATGGTTTTTTTCATTTTTAGGTTTTTAGGGGGTTTATGAATTTTTACGTTTATTATTTTTTTCTTAATGTTTTCTAATTGTTTATGGTTTTTTATTTTTTTAGGTAATTTTAATCAATTTTTATGATTTTATGGATTTTAGAGTTTTTATGTATTTTTTATGGGTTTTATGGTTTTTAGTGTTTCAGGTTTTTTATCGGTTTTTGGGTTTTTTTCAGGTTTTTTTATTTTTTGAGGGTTTTTTAAATTTTTAATAAATTTTAATATTTTAGGTAGTTTAAAGGTGTTCTATAGATTTTAGTGTTTTTAGTATTTTCATTAGTTTTTAAGGATTATATTTTATAGGGGGTTTTATGGTTTTAGGTGTTTTTAGTGTTAGTAGGTCTTTTGATGATCTGTAGGTTTTTTATATTTTTTTCATTTTTATGTTTTTAAAGTGTTTTTATGTTTTAAAGGATTCCTTAAGGGTTTTAAAGGATATAAGTGTTTTTTTTCAGTGATATTTAGGGGTATTTAGGATTTTTATATTTTTAGGGTTTTTATGGATTTTGATGGTTTTCATGGATTTTTAGGGGTTTTTGCATATTTAGTGGGGTTTTGGGTATTATAATTTTTTATGTTTTAAGTTTCTCTTTGGTTTTTCCAGAATTTTTTAATTTATTTATGATTTTCAGGTTTTTTAGATATTATCATGCTTCTTAGGGTTTTTTGGGTTTCAATGTGTTTCTGGGTTTTTCAGAATTTTTTGTGTTTTAATATTTTTTAGGGTTTTTAATGCATTTATTATTTTAAAAGGTTTTTATTTTTTTTAATGGGGGTTTAGGTGTTTATATGATTTTTATTCTCTTATAGGATTTTAAAGATTTTAAGTGTTTTTATGTTTTTAATGTTTTCGTTTTAGTTTTTATGAGTTTTTACATTTTTTGTTATTTTTAAGCTTTTTAGGATTTTTATCGCTTTTTAGGGTTTTTAGGGATTTTCTGGGTTTTGAGGGGGTTTTTTTGTTATTTAGGGTTTTTTTGTGATTTTAGGGTTTTTAGGGTTTTAAATTGTTTTTAGGTTTTTAGGGTTTTTTACAGGTTTAAGCATTTTATGAATTTTTTAATATTTTTTTGTTTTTTGTTGTTTTAGTGTTTTTATGGGTTTAATGGTTATTTAGTGTTTTTTACTTTTTTAGGGGTTTGAAGTATATTTATAGTTTTAGTGGTTATTAGGGTTCTGTAGATTTTTAAGATTTTCATGGGTTTTTATTGTTATTAGGGGGTTTTGGGTCTTCAGTGTCCTTTGATATGTTTTTTAGGTTTTTAGGGGTTTACGTTATTTTAGGATTTTAAGGTTTCTTAGTGTTTTTAGTTATTTTATGATTTCTAAAATTTTTAATAATTTTTATTGTTTTATGGATTTTGAGTGGTATAATGATTTTTAGCATTTCAATCTTTTTTAGGGGACTTAAATGTTTTAAGGATTTTAATGTTTTCTGATTGTTTTATTATTTTAAAGGGTTTATAATGTTTTAGGTATTTAAAATTCATTTTTTATCATCAATTAGGTCTTTAGAGTTTTTGGGTTTTTAGGGTTTTGAGGGTTTAATGATTTTTTTGGGTCATAGTGTTTTTTTGAGTTTTTTAGTGTTTTAATTTTTTATTATAGTTTCAACATTTTTAGTATTCTAATGGGGTTATAGAGTTTATTGTGGGTTTTTAGAGTTTTTATGTGGTTTTTTGGGTTTTTATTTTTTTTATTTTTTTATTTTTTGTCATGATTTTTATGGGTTTTTAATGTATTTGGATTTTTACGCATTTTTATATCTTTTAGAATTTTTTAGGTTTTTTAGTATTTTTAATAGTTTTTATGTTTAATGATTTCATAGTTTTTTAAAGATTTTTGGGATTTTTATATTTAACATATTTTTAGGATTTTTTCAGATATTTAGGGTTTTTAGTGATGTTGATGGTTTTAAGTGTTTTTCTGGTTTTTATAGTATTTGGAGTTTTTTAGGTTTTATTTTTTTTGGTTTCATGGATTTCTTATGGTTTTTACATTTTTTGGGAATTTTATGGATTTTATAGGTTTTTTATTGGTTTTTTTAATTTTGGGTATTTTTATGGATTTTGATTTTTTGGGTATATTTTATTTTTTGGGGGGTTTTATGGTTTTTAGAGTTTTGTAACTTTTATATGGGTTTTAAGGGTTTTTAGAATATCTTCTGGTTTTATGGGTATTTTTTGGTTCAAAATGGATTGTTATGGTTTTTAGGGTTTTTTACGATTTTCAATGTTTTTTATTGTTTTTAAATTTTTAGTGGTTTTATGTGTTTTTATGTTTTTAAGGTTTTATTAGTGGTTTTCTGGGTTTTTAAGGTTGTTTTTATTTTTTTAAATTTGTAAGGATCTTTAATATTTTTATGATTTTAGGGTTTTAAGTAACTTTAGGTTTTATGGGGTTTTATAGAGTTTTAAGGGTTTTTCGGTTGTTTTTGAGTGTTTTGGGGGTATTTTGAGTTATTTTAAAAATTTTATTTATTTTAGGGGGTTTTAAGGCTTTTACTGGTTTTGTAGGTTTTCAGGGGTTTTATGGTTTTAAGATTCTTTTTAGATATTTTTAGGTTTTATAGAAAATTTTCAATTTTAATGAGTTTTAAGAGTATTTTTAAGGTTTTCTTTGGTTTTTTTTATGGTTTTTATGTTTTTAGGAATATTTAGGTATTTTTTTATTTTTCATTATTTTAAGTGTTATTAGAATTTTTTTGGGTTTTTGGGAATTTTAGTGTTTTTGTGGGTTTTAGGGACTTTGTGTTGTTTTATAGATTTTAGATTTTTTTAGGGTTTTCAATATTTTTAGTTTTTTAGGGGATTTAAGTTTTTTTATGTTTTTAATGTTTTCTTAAGGGGTTTATGGTGTTTATGTTTTTTATATTATAGTTATTATTTTGGATTTGTATGATTTTTGGTGTTTTTTGGGTGGTTAGTTTTTAGATTTTTTTTATAGTTTTTTAATTTGTTTAGGGGTTTAATTTTTTTTCAAAATTTTTAGTTATTTTTAAGGTTTGAAATTGGTTTTAGGGGTTTTTAAGGTTTTATGTGTTTTTTTAGGGTTTTTGGTTTTTCGGTATATATGGATTTTACAGTTTTTAAATTTTTTTTGGTTATTTAATTGTTTTTAGGTTTTCAAGGTTTTCTTATTCTTTTTTAGGGTTTTAGGGTTTTTAGTGTTTTTGGGATTTTAGGGATATTTTAGGTTTTTTATGGATTTAGGGAATTTATTTATTATGTTGTTTTTTTGTTAAGGCGGTTTTGTGTTTGTATGGTTTTGTAGGTTTTCTTAGGTTTTATCATTTTTAGAGGTTTATAGTGTTTTTATAGTTTTTAGTAGTTTTAGGGTTTTTATGATTTTAGGGGTATTATAGTTTTAGGGGTTTTTAGGTATTTTAGGGTCTGTTTTAGTATTATTCATTTTTTTGGGTTTTACATTTTTTTTTATGTTTCATGTCCTTCTTACGGTTTTTAGGGATTTTAAGGGTTTTACATTTATAATTCTTTTTAGAGGATTTTAATGATTTTTATGGATTGTTATGTTTTTAGGTATTTTGAGGCTTTTATGGTTTTAGGGTTTTTTCTTTTTTTAGGATTTTTATGTGTTTTATGGTTTTTTATGTTTTCCCTAGGGTTTTTAGTATTTTAATGTTTTTAATTTTTTTGTATTTATAGGACCTTTATAATTTTTAGGGGTTTTTTGGATTTTTTGGGATTTTGAGGTTATAAGTGGTTTTAAGGGTTTTGTGGTTTTTTGTGGTTTTTTTGTTTTTAGGTTTTTTAAGAATTATATGGTTTTTAAAAAATTTTAGAGGTTTAATGTATTTTTAGAGATTTTATTGGTTTTTTGGGTTTTTAGTTTTTTTCGAGGGGTTTTCAGTTTTTTGGGTGTTTTAGGTTCTTTTTAGTTTTTTTTGTTTTTGTGATTTTTAGTTATTGGATTTAAGTGTTTTTAGGTTTTTATTGTTTTTCTTGGTTTTTTCATGTTTTCATTTTATGTCATTTTAGGTATTTTTTTGAAGTTTAGGGTATTTTAGGGTTTGTATGGATTTTGAGGGTTTTGGAGATTTATTTTTCTTATGGTTTTTTTGGTTTTGAGAATTTTTTAGGTTTTTGAGGGTTATAGGGGGATTAGGTTTTTTCGGTTTTGACGTTTCCTTTGGATTTTTAAGGTTTTTATGGTTTTCAAGGTTTTTACTAATTTTAGTGATTTTTATGATTTTTTTAGTGATTTAAACGTATTTATGGTGTTATAGTTTTTAATAGTTTTTTTTAAATTTTTTTTATAGTTTTTATTAGTTTTATGTTTTTTTCAGATTTTTTTAGTTGTTAGAGGTTTTTATTGATTTTAAGGGATTTATGGTATTTAAGGGTTCTCTTCATATTTAGGTTATAGGGGTTTGAATATTTTTAGATTGTTTGTTTTCTTATGATTTTTAGGATTTTTTACAATTTTAGGGGTTTTTAGGGGTTTTTAGGTTAATAATGGATATTTAGGATTTCTAGGGTTTTGAGCAGTTTTATGGGTATTTATGAGTTTTATGATATTCAAGGTTTTTAGCCAATTGTAATATATTTATGCCTTTTAGTTTTTATGTTTTCCTTAGAGATTTTAAGGGTTTTATGGTTTTTCACATTTTATGAATTTTTAAGGTTTTAAAATAATTTTCATGGTTTTTTAGGGTTTTTAGGTATTCTAAGGTTTTTAGGATTATTTATTATCGTTAAGTTTTATATCGTTTTATTATTTAAGGGTTTTTTTTTAGTATTTAGGGTTTTTCGAGTTTTTTGGTGGTTTTATCATTTTTACAGATTTAAAGGGTTTTTAGATTTTTTATTCTATTTTTTGGTTTTTATGTATTTTTATGGTCTTTATGGTTTTAATCGTTGTTTTGTTGTTATGGTTGTTAGAGTTTGTAGGGTTTGTTAAATTTTTTAAGATTCTAGGTGTTTAAATTATTATTTTTATGTTTTTAACATTTTCTTATGGAGTTTTTGTGTTTGTAGGTTTTTTATATTTTTAGGTATTTTTATGGTTCTTGATGGGTTTTGTGTTATTTTAAGGATTTATGGATTTTGATGTGTTTTAGGTATTTTTAGTGTTTTTTAGGTAATCTATGGGTTTTTTGGTTTTTGGATTTTTCTGGATGTTAGGGGTTTTCGGTTTTTAGTGTTTTCAATGTTTTTTGGGTATTAAAATGTTTTTAATGTATTACTGGTTTTATAGTTTTTACAGGTTCTTAGGATTTTGTAGGGTATTTAACATTTTGGTGGTTTTCGTATTTTCATTGTTTGTAGTGTATTTTATAATTTCTATATTTTTTGGTTTTTTCGGGGTTTTAATTTTTTTAGACTTTTAGGGTTTTCTTTAAAGTTTTAAGGGGTTTTAGTGGTTTCTAATGTTAATTTTTTTATAATTATTTGTTTATTTATTTGTGCTATTACGAACATTAATAGTTTTTAGTGGGATTTATTGTTTTTAGGATTTTTTGGGGGTTTTAGATTTTTTTGGTTTTTAGGGGTTTTATGTACATTTAGGTTTTTAATGATTTCTTAGTGGTTTTAAAAGTTAATATTGTTTTTAAATTTCATGAATTTTTATGGATTTTAAATATTTTTCTTTATTTTTTGGATTTTTAGGAATTTTGGGGGGTTTAAGGGATTTTTAAGGGTTTTCTGGGTTTTTTAGTTTTTATAGTTTTTATTTGGTTTCAGAGTCATTAAACATTTTATGTGTTTAAAGGGTTTAAAGAGTTTTTAGTGTTATTTAGGGATTTAATGGTTATTATGGTTTATCATTTTTTTTGGTTTCTAGTGTTTTTGGGGATTTTTAGGGGCCTTTAGAGGTTTTGGGTCTTTTATGGATTTTTAGAGGTTTTAGAATTTTAGATGTTTTTTTTTGTGGTTTTCTTATGGGTTGTCATTGATTTTTTCATTTTGAGGGATTGTTCAAGATTTTTATAGTTATTTCAATTTTTTGGGTTTTTAGGTATTTTAAGGGATTAACGAGGTTTAGAAATTTTTATGTTTTTAGGGGTTTTTTGTGTTTTTTGTTTTTTAATGTTTAATTGGATTTTTTCTGGTTTCTTATTTATTTTTTACATTTTAGGTGTTTTTAGAGATTTTTAGGAATTTTATGGGGTTTTAGCTTTTGTTAGAGATTTTGAGGGGATTTAGGGGATTATTAGAAGTTTATAGTGTTTTTAAATTTTTTTAAATTTTTTAGGTTTTTATAGGGTTTTAAAAGTTTTATTGTGGTTTTTAGGGTTTTAATTGGTTTTTAGGTGTTTTAATGTTTTTAAGCGATTTAAGGTATTTACAGTTCTTTAGGGTCATAAATAGTTTTATTCATTTTGTAGGTTATTAGGGGATTTAAATGTTTTTAGGTTTATTATGTTTTCTTATGGGTTTTCATGGTTTTTGTTTTTCTATGTTTTTTGGGATTTTTGTGGATTTCTTTTGGATTTTGATTGGTTTCAGCATTTGGTCTATTTTTATATTTTTGGGGTTTTAGGGTTTTCTTGAAATTTTATGTTTTTTATATTTTTTTAGAATTTGTTAACATTTTTTGGTTTCTAACAGTTTTTAGAGTTTTTAGTGTGTTTTTATTTTTTTTGGGTTCTTTTGTTTTTTGGATTTTAGCGGGTTTTATGGCCTATAGGGGTTTTTGGGTTTTTAGTGTCCTTTTATGTTTCTTAAGAGGTTATAAGTATTTTTAGGTTCAAGAGATTTTATTAGGGTTTTAGGGTTCTTAGTTTTTTTTATGTTTTATGGTTTTTTAGATATTTTTTAGGATTTTAATTTTATGTACTTTTTTTATGGATTTTGATGCGTTTTGGGGGTTTATGGTTTTAATGAGTTTTTATAGGTTTTATAATTTTTTATGGTTTTTAGAGGTTTTAAATTTGTTCAGTGTTCTTAAGGTTATATACGGGTTATTAGGGTTTTTAGGGTACTTTAAATTTTTAGGGATGTTTTAGAATTTTTTTGGTATTTTAGGTTTTTTATTTATTTTGAAGTGATTCTAAAGGTCTCTAAAGGATTCTAGGGATTTTAGGTTTTTATTTTAATTTTTGTGGTTTAAGGGTTATTTTGAGTTTTTTAGGAATATTATAGTTTTTATACTGTTTAATGTTTTTTGGGATTTAATGGTATTTTAGAGTTCTCAGTGGGTTTTTAGGGGTTTTATTTATTTATTGTAATTTTTTGGGTTTTTAGTGTTTATTATTTTTATGGGATTCTATTTTTTAGGGTCTTTGTGGTGGGTTGAGGTGGTCTCCGGGCACGGATGAGAAGTCAGTGATGGGAAATGGTTCTGTTCGCAGCATGGTCTCATGGTTGCCTTCATGGTTCTAATTTTTTCTTGATTTTTCCCCCTTTGAATTTGATTTGGGTGTGGTTGTAGATAGTTTGAGGGATTGAGGAAGTGGTGTGGATGAGATTTATCTAGTTCTTCAGGATTTAGGTTTTTTGGGATGCATTTGATATGATGTGTTCGTGAGAAGGGTTCCTAAATTTGGGAATGGTTAAGGCTTTGTTGTGGGATGTGTGTTTGGTTCTTGTTGCACTGAAGTGCGGATTTTGGATGGCAAGGAGGACAGTGAGTTTCCTCTACTTTGGAAATGCTATATAGAAGGAAAGGTTTTGTTTTTGTGGTCCATGGATTAAGTGATTCTGTAACCATTTTTCTACAAGAATCTTCTCCAGATGAGGTTGAGGGAAATTAGTTCTCATTATTTCATGGCTTCTCAGAATTGGATATTTGAGAGGGTAAGGATTTTTTCCATCAGTACCAGGGCCATGATTATGGCGCGGGACAACAAGTCGTGCTGCGACGAGACAATGGAATCTGGTTTTTAATGTACTTTTTTGCCGGGGGGAGCTGATCTCTCGTAAGGAGGGTTGTTCTTCATCTTTAGTTTTGGTCTGTAGGGACTTGGTGTGTTGTTTATGTCTTGATTTCATGGGTTTTCCCCCCTTCTTCTCTTAAAAGGGGGTTTTATAAAAATAAAATTTTGGAGGCCTTCGGGTGGGTGGATGGGTTTTAAGGTATTTTATGTGTTTTAATATTTTATAAGTTTTCTAATGTGGTTAATGGAATTTTAGAGTTTTTTACTTACTTATGGATTTTTAGGGATTTTTAGGATTTTTATGTGGTTTTATGGATCTTAGGGATTTTTAGGGTTTTCAGAGTTTTTTAGGATTTTAAATATTTGTTAGCTTTTTAGTGGGTTATTTTTTTTTGTTTTTTATGTTTTTCATAGGATTTTTCATGGTTAATAGGGTTTTTTTGTATTTTAGTTATTTTTAGTATTTTTATGTGTTTTAGGGGTTTTAAGGGGTTCTTTGGTTTTTATCAGGTTTTGGGGTTTTCATAGTTTTTTGAGTTTTAGGTGTTTAATTTTATAATATTTTTATGACATTTGTTGGGTTTTAAAGGGTATTTATAGTTTTTAGTGGGTTTTTTGGTTTTATGGGGTTTTTAAGGTTTTTGAGGTTTTAATGATTTTTATGGGTTTTAGTGTTTAACATACATTTTTCTATTTTTATAGGTTTTAACATATTTTAGTTTTGTAAGGGTTTTAATAATTTTTTGATTTATTTGTTTCTCTAACAGTATTTCTAGGGTTATAGGGGTTTTTAAATTTTTAATGATTTAAGGGGGTTTTCATCATTTTTAATGTTTTTAGGGTTTTTTCTAGATTTCACTGGTTTTTCTCAATTTTCATTGTTTATAGATTGTAATTATTTTTACATTAATAATGTTTTATAAGTGTTTTTATGGATTTTTAAATTTTCAGGTATCTTTTGAAATTTTTTATAAATTTTTTGGTTTTTAGGTTTTTTTATTGAATTGAGGGTTTTATGGATTTTATTGTTTATATGGTTGTTTGGGATTTTTATAGTTTTCAGGGTTCTTAGAGTTTTTAAAAAATTATTGTTTTAAATGTTTTTATATTTTTTAGTTGTTTTATGGGTTATTATGGGTTTTAAGGATTTTTTAAGGTTTTTAGGGTTTTATGGTTTCTATGGTTTTTTGGGGGATTTTAGGGATTAGAGTTTGTAGTGTTCTTTAGTCTTTGATGGGTTTTAAGTGGCTTGATGTTAATAAGGTTTTATAAGTGGTTTTCATGGTTTTTAGGGTTTTTATGGTTTAAGGGATTTTTAGTGTTTTTAGGGTTTTTATGGTTTTTATGGTTTTTATGGTTTTAGGGATTTTGAGGTTTTTTTGTGTTTTCAAATGTTTATAGGGATTTTAGAGGTTTTATCATTGTTTTGGATTTTAGGGGTTTTATGTGTTTTTAGTTTATAATGGTTTTCTTAGGTATTTTCTGATTTTAATGGGTTTTTTTATTAGTGGGTTTTGGGGGTTTTTAGGATTTTTAGGGTTTGAGTTTATTTAGGTATTTTGAGGAGTATTATGGTTTTTTTTTGTTTTTAGGTTTTTTAGTTTTTTAGTGTTTTAATGTTTTTTAGAGTTTTCAAAAAAAATGTTCATAAAGGATTTTTAGAGTTTTAGTGGTTTTTAGGGTTTTATTGGTTTTTTTGTTATTTATGGATTATTAGGTTTTAATGGTATAATGATGTTTTTGGTCTTTTTAATGATTTTTAGGTATTTTTGTGTTTTTTAGGTTTTTAGGTGTTTTAATTTTTTTTAGGTTTTTAAGGCTTTCTTAAAGTTTTTAACATTTTTCCATTTTTGGGGACTTTTAGGGGTTTTGGGCTTCTAGAGATTTTTAGGGTTAATAGGATTGTTAGGGTTTTTTAGGTCTTTTGGGGTGCCATATTTTCTTTGGTTTTTCAGGATTTCTATGTTTTTTAACGTTTTTTCAAGTTTCTTATGTTTTTAAAAAATTTAAGGGAGTTTTTATGATATTTAATTATTTTTAGGCGTTTTCTATATTTTGACAGTTTTAATTGATTTTTAGGGTTTGTAGGGGTTTTTTAATTTTTTGGGTTTTTTGGGTTTTTTGGATTTTTTATGGTTTTTATGGGGTTTTATGGGTTTTTTCCATTTTCAGTGGTTTAAATGGTTTTTATAGTTTTTAGTTTTTTTAGGGTTTTTATGGGATTTTATGGTTTTAGTGGTTTTTATTATTTTTAGAGGTTTTAGGGCCATTAGGGTTTTTGGTTTTTAAGGTTTTTAGTGTTTCTAGGTTATTTGGGGTTTTAATATTTTTTAGGTTTCTAATATTTTCTTCTAGTTTTTCATTGGTTTTTATGTTTTTATGTATCTTTAGGATTTTTTTAGAATTTTTATGGTTTTTAGGGTTTTTAGGGAGTTGAGGTTGTTTAGGGATTTTATGGTTTGTAGAGATTTTTTGAGTTTTTTAGGGGTTTTATTGTGTTTAGAGTTTGTTAAAAAAATTATGCATTTAACGTGTTTATATATATTTTGGTTTTTATTTGTTTTTTTATGGGTTTTAATTTTTTTAGGTTTTTTGGTGTTTTTTTGTTTTTTGGTTTTTTGGGTTTTTATAGGATTTTTTATTTTAGTGTTCTTTAGTATTTGAATTATTTGAATTATTATTTGGGTTTTAAGGTTTTATAAGTGGTTTTATAGGTTTTTAGGGGTGTTTACTGTTTAAGGGTTTTTTAATTTTTTTAGGGTTTTTATGGTTTTAGGGATTTTGAGGTTTTTGGATTTTTAAATGTTTATAAGAGTTTTAGAGATTTTATTATTGTTTAGGATTATATGGGTTCTATTTTTTTTATTTTATAATTTATTTCTTAGGGATTTCGTGTTTTTAATGGGTTTTTACATTTTTAGTGATTTTTAGGGTTCTTAGGGTTCTTATGTTTTTTAGGGTTTTAAATTTTTTGGTATTTTTATGCCTTTTGTGATTTTATAGATTCTTAGGATTTTTAGGGTTGTTATCATTTTTAGGTTTTTAGGTGTGTTATGTTTTTTGGGGGGTTTTGATTATTTCTTAGAGTTTTTCATGTTTTTCATGATTTTTATGTTCATAGGAATTTTAAGGGAATTTTGAATATTTTTATGTATTTTTAGGTTTCTTCTGGATTTTGAAGGATTTTATGGGTTTTTACAGTTTTTAGGGAATTTATGATTTTTGGGTTTTATGGTTTTTAAAATTTTACGGTTTTTAGGGGTTTTAGAGGTTTTTATCATTTTCTTTGTTTAAATGGTTTTTATTGTTTTTATTGTATTTAGTTTTTTTAATGTTTCTTTGGGTTTTTGGGTTTTTTTGGTTTTTAGGGGTTTTTAAGGGTTTTTATTGTTTTTAGTAGTTTTTAGGGCCATTAGGGTTTTTTTGGATTTTTATGGTGTTAGTGTTTTTAGGTTTTTTTGGGATTTAATTATTTTTTATGTTTCTATGGTTTACATAGTGGTTTTTAGAGATTTTTTAAAATTTTAAATTTCATTAGGATTATTTAGAATTTCTAAGGTTTTTTAGGGTTTTTAGGTATTTCAGGTTTTTTAGTGATTTTATGGTTTCTATGGTTTTTGTAATTTTTTAGGGTTTTATGGTGTTGAGATTTTATTAAAAAAAATCAGTTTTTAAAAGGGATTTATTTTTTAGTTGTTTTTTGGTTTTTTATAGTTTTTATTATTATATTTGGTTTTAGTGGTTTTATGGTTTTTATAGATTTTTGGGTTTTTTAGGGGATTAATGTTTTAGTGTTCTTTAGTATTTGATGTGTTTTATGTTTTTTAAGGGTTTTAATGTTTTATAGGTGGTTTTCTATGTTTTTAGTGGTCTTTAAATATTAAGGGATTTTTTGTGTTTTTGTGTATTTTAGGTTTTTATGGTATTAGGGATTTTGATGTAGTTTTAGGATTTTTAAATGTTTATAGGTTTTTTAGATGTTTTAGCGTTGTTTAGGGTTTTAGGTGTTTTTAGTTTTTTAATGGGTTTTTACGTTTTTAGTGATTTTGGTGGGATTTTGGATTTTTAGGGATTGTTTTTTTACATATTTTGAGGGGGTTTATGTTTTTTTGGGGTTTTAGGGTTTTTTTGTTCTTTAGTGTTTTATAGTTTTTTAGAGTTTTTAAATGTTTTTAGGGGCCTAAAAAGATTTTAGACTTTTTAATGGGTTATAGGATTATATTGGGTTTTATTTTTTTATGGTTTAATGGTTTAATGGTATTATGGGGGGTTTTTATAGTTTTTACGGATTTTAGTGTTTTTTTGGTTTTACAAGTTTTACATGTTTTTATGGTTTTCTTA
This sequence comes from Viscum album, assembly GCA_963277665.1. Taxonomy (NCBI): domain Eukaryota; kingdom Viridiplantae; phylum Streptophyta; class Magnoliopsida; order Santalales; family Viscaceae; genus Viscum; species Viscum album. The sequence goes on from OY728141.1 coordinate 1,007,337,817, forward strand.
ATATTTTTAGGGTTTTAACATTTTCTCGGATTTTTAGGTCTTTAGGGATTCTAATTATTTTTGGGTTTTTTTGGGTTGTTAGCATTTTTTTGGATTATATGGGAGTAATGTTTTATCGTCTTTAAGTTTTTTTATGGTTTTTTCCCATTTTTTGGTTTTTAGGGGGTTTAAGTGTTTTTAATTTTTAGGTTTTTCATAGTTTTTTCAAATTTTTTGGGTTTATTAACTTTTTAGGGATTTTAAGTATTTTTTATAATTTGTATCGATTTGTAGGGTTTTTATGGTTTTTGAGTGTTTTTAGGATCTTTTAGAGTTTTATGGTTTTTTTGTCTTTCTGGGTTTTAGGGTTTATTTTAATTTTAAGGGGTTTTGACATTTTTATATTTTGTATCATTTTTAGGGGTTTTAAACGTTTTTAGAGTTTTAGTTGTTTGTATAATTTTTATGGGTTTTTAGGGTTTTAGAAGGTTTTTATTATTTTCAATGGTTTTAATGATTTTTGGGGTATTTAAATGTTCATTATGTTTTCAAGAGTTTTAAGTGTATTTAGGTTTTCATACTTATCTTAACGATATTAGGGTTTTTATGGTTTTTTTAAATTTATAAGGATTTTTTGGAATTTTTATGGTTTGTAAGGGTTTAATGGTTTTTAGAGATTTAATAGTGTTTTATGTTTTTTAGGGTTTTGGATATTTAGGGGATTTTCATTTTTTGGTATTTAGGTGTATTAAGTATTTTTATATTTTATGGTTTTCTTATAGGTTTTCATGGCTTTATGATATTTTAGGTTTTTATGGATTTTGAATTATTTTTGGTATTTTATTGGTTTTTAGCTATGGTAGGGATGTTTTTGTGTTTTTTGGTTTTTTGGGTTTTTAGGGGTTTTCTGGTTTTTAAATTTTTTAGGTTTTTTTTGTTTTTAGGGGGTAATAGATTTAATAATGGTTTAAATTATTTAAATAGTTTTTATAGTTTTTATTCGATATTTATAGTTTTATGGGGTTTTAGGGTTTTTATTTTCTTTGGGTTTTTGTTTTTAGTGTTTTTAGGGATTTTGCAATTTTTGAGGTTTTTAGGGTTTTAAAGTGTTTTAGGTTTTTAGGCATTCCTAGTGTTTTTTGGGGTTGTTTTTTTATTAGTGATTTTTAGGAATTTTAATGATTTTTTTGGGTTTTTAGGGTTTTTGAGTGGTTGAAGGTGTTTTACGGTTTTAGGTATTTTTATACTTTTTATTGTTTTTTAGTACTATTTTTTATCGGTTATTATATTTTTTTAATTTTTTATCGGTTTAAATAGTACTTTTAGTTTGTAGTGATTTTTTATGGGTTTTATGGGGTTTTAAGTATTTTTGATGTTTTTTATTGGTTTTTATGGGTTTTTAGTGTTTTTAGGTTATTTTTAGTGTTTTTAAGGTTTTTACCCTTTTTAGGTTTCTAGGGTGTTTTTGTGTTTTTATGTTTTAAAGGTTTTTCGGGTCTTTTAGGGTTTTTAAAAAAAATAGATTTTAGGTACTTTTTATTTTATTTATTTATTATATTTTTTGGTTTCTAGTGTTTTTAGTGTGTTTTAGTGTTTTAATTGGTTTTATAGTTTTTATATTTTTTAGGGATTTAAATGGGTTTTATAGTTTTTAGTGTTTTTTTAGTTTTATGGTTTTTTAGGATATTTAATGTTTTTTGGTTTTTATGGTTTTCAAGGTTTTATGGGTGTTTTAGGGTTTTTGTAATTTATTTTGGTTTTTTGGGGTTTTATGTTTTTCCAGGTGTCTATGGTTTTCTTAGTGTTTTTCAGGGTTTTGGGTTTTATAGGTTTCTAGGTTTTTTAATGGTTTATTATAGTTTTTTGGGTTTTTAGGGATTTTGAGGGGTTTTTGGGTTCTGAGGTTTTCATCATTTTCTTTGGGTTTTTAGGATATTATTGAGCTTTTTAGGGCTCGAGGTTTTTAATGTTTTTAAATTTTTAAAGGTTTTTAAAGGGTTTTTTTATGTTATAGTGGGTTTTTAGGATTTTTATTGGGTTTTATGATTCTATATGGCTTTAGGTGTTTTTATGGGTTTTAGGGTTTTTAGATTATTTTTAGGGCTTTTAGAATTTTTAATGTGTTTAGATTTTAGGTGTTTTTAGTTTTTTAAGGGTTTATTAGGGTTTATTTAGGGTATTTTAGTATTTTTGTTTTTAGTGATTTTTAGGGGTTTTTAGTATTTTTAGGGTTTTGGGGGTTCTAGTGATTTTGAAGGGTTTTTTGGGTTTTTTTCTTTTTATAATTTTTATCAAAATTTCAGTTTTTAGGGGTTTTATGTGATTTTAGGTTTTTATGGTATCTTAGTGTTTTTCAATGTTTTGGGGTTTTTTATGTTTTTAGGGAATTTATTGCCTTTTTATGATTTTTATAGTTTTTAATAATTTTAGGGATTTGAGGGGTTTTAGGGTTTATTGTTTTTTTTTTTTTTGGGTTTTTATTGTTTTGAAGGATTTTAGATGTTTTGTAGAGTTATTAAAAAAAATTGTGTTTAAATTGTTTTTATAGTTTTTAGTGTGTTTGATATGTTTTTATGCGTTTTAGGGTTTTTTAATGTTTTATGGGTTTTATAGTTTTTAGGGTCTAACGCCCCGACTCGGTTACCACTGAATGTTCCTCAAGATGGTTGGTCACATGGCCGCATTCACACCTCCTCGTATGACAGAGGCTTCTGAGTAGCAACAAGGGTTTATGGTAGAACAATGGGGAGTCTATATCTCATGATCAAAGTGTAGTACAACGGTATAACAATAATAATAAATAGTATAAACAATAATACCCGTAAGACATATCATAAGATAACATCAAGATAATATAAATAATCAAGTCCAAAAGATTCATCATATAAAATGTGATAAACATATGATGTCTCTATACAAAATGGAAGGCATTATATGGTAGTGGGAATCAAATACCAAAAAAGTTTCAAAATAAAATATACCATAAATAAATACCTATAGATAGAATCCTGAGAATAACTCAGTCCTATTCTCCCAAGATCCTAATAAATTTTAAAATCAAACATAAAAAAGTAGGCTCTTTCTATAATCCCTACCTACATCCATGAAGTTTTTTAGGTACCCAACGATGGCCCGAATAGGGTGTGAGATAACACTCGGTAAACCACAACAAATGGTGTCAATAACAAGTCCAGTATGTGTATATATGCTAATGATGTGTGGAATATATAACATGTAAAATGTTCTAAATGCAGATGTGAAACTATCCAGCATGTCTACAATAATCAATGACCCCTAACAAGGGTCAACTTTAATCAAGATACCATAAGCACAAGCTAGCTCTACTGAAAGTAACAACCATCCAAAAAAGCCTATGTCATGTGATCAAGTGTCAAAACCTAGAGGACAAATCAAAGGAGTGGAGTCATTCATGGAATCCCCTTTATCCTTTGTTCAGTATTCTAGTGTTAGGTCTACATGGTCCGGATCCAAGGTCCTTGACCAAGGAATCCCCATGAGTCCATTGGGTGAATCTATAATATAATCGATAAAGACATGGGTGGATATAAAGGAGTAGAAATGTCAAATGTATTCTAAGAAAGCCATATACCAAGTGTAGAAATGTCCCATGAAACCAAAGTAATCTTAATCCATGATATAGAAATGTACATGACATCCAAATCAATCGAATTCAGGTAGTATGAATTTATAAGACATTAAAGTCATAAAACAATTCATTAATCATTTCATAACCCATTTCACATTTCCATTCAACCAATTCACACATTTTTATAGTTTTTTGGTTATTTAGGGTTTTTTTGGTTTATTATGATTTTTTAGATTTCGTAGTGGTTTTAGGCGATTTTAGGTTTTTATGGTTTTCTTTGACTTTTTCAGGTTTTAGGGTTTTTTATGTTTTTAGGGAGCTCTAGGTATTTTTATTATTTTTGTATGGTTTTAGGGGTTTTTATGGTTTCTAGGGTTTTATATTTGTGTTTGGTTTTCTGGGTTTTTTAGGGGGTTTTTTTATTAATTTTTTTTTCCATTTTGGGGGTTTAAAGGGGTTATAGAGTTTTTAGTTGGTTTATATGGATTTTAAAGTAATTTATATATTTTAATGTATTTTATTTGTGTGTGGGGGGGAAGGGGGGGGGGTTGGGTTTTAGAGGATTTTAGTGGTTTTTCCATTTTTAGGATTTTCGGGGGTTTTAGTGTTTTTTGGATTTAAATGTTTTCTTAGGGTTTTTATGGGGTCTTAGTGATTCTTAATTTTTAGTATTTTAGGTATTTTTTAGTTTTTTAAATATTTTAATGGATTTTAGACTTTTATAGGTTTTAGGGTTCGTTAAGGGTTTTATCATTTTTAGTTTTTTTAGTGGTTTTATGGTTTTTTAGATTTTTAATGTTTTATTTTGTATATTCAATGATTTTAGGGTTTTTATCAATATGGATTTTTTGGGAATTTTATGAAATTTTTAGCTTTTATATTATTTAGGTATTTTGAGGTTTTCTAGTATTTTTTAGGGTTTTTTGGGTTTTTTGGTTTCTTATGTTTTTTATTTTTTTTGGTTTTTAGGTTTTTAATGGTTTTTGAGAGTTAAAATTCATAAGGATTAAAATATTTTTTATTTTTTATTGGGTTTTATGGGTTTTATTTATTTTTAGGATTTTTAAATATTTTAAAGGTTTTTATGGTTTATGGGGTTTTATGGTGTCTTTAAGGGATTAAGGGTTTTGGATTTCTTTTGTTCATTATGGATTTTAAGTATTTTTATGTCTTTAGGTTTTTATTTTTGTTTTTAGGGTTTTTAGGTTTTTTTAATGTTTTTGGATGTTAAGTTTTTTTTATGATTTTTTTCGGTTTCTAGGAATATTGAGGGTTTTTAGGGTTGTAGGGATTTTAGACTTTTTTGGTTTTTTGCTGTTTAAAGTGACTTTTGTATTTTTAGGTTTCTTAAGGGGATTTTATGGTTTTAGGGTTTTTAACATTTTAGGGAGTTATTTATGATTTTTTATGTTTTTAGAGTTTTTAGGTAATTTTATGGGTTCTAGGGGTTTTTATTTTTTTATTTTTAGGATTTTTGTTTCATTTTTTATTTTTTCAAGGATTTAATGGTTTTTAGAGTTTTCTAATGTTTTAGTGGTTTAAAATATTTTTATACTTTTCAGAGTTTTTTTATTTTCATGTGTTTTAATGATTTTTATGGTTTTTAGGGATTTTATGGGTTTTAGGGCAATTTTTTTGGGTTTTTACGGTTTTTATCTTCTTTTATATTTTTAGCAGTTTTATATGTTTTACTTTTTTAATGTTTTATTTGGTTTTTTAGGATTTTAGGGTTTCTTATGTCTTTAAGTATTTTTGTGCCTTTTTGAATGTTTTTAGTTTTTATGGATTTCAGGGATTTTGTGTTTTTAGGTGTTTTGAGTGGGTAAAGGAGTTTACAACAAGTTAGGGATTTCATAAGATTTCATAGTTTCTAGTGGTTTTAGACATTTTTATGGTTAATTTTGTTTTTTTTGTGGATTTAGGGTTTTTAGGTTTATAATGTCTTTTATGGTTTTTAGGGGTTTTAATTTTTTTTGTTTTTAATGTACTCTTAGGGATTTTAGGGTTTCATTGTTTTTTTTTCTTTTTAGGGATTTTAGGATTTTTATGATTTTTATGTTATATTGATATTTTTATGGGATTTTGGGTTGGTTGGGTTATTATTGTTTTTTAGTGGGTTTTAGGTTTTTTTTGAGTACTTAGGGTTTTAGTGTTTTTAGGGTATTTTAAAACTCTAGGGTTTTAAAGAGAATTACCATTTGTAGTGTTTTTATGGTTTTTTGGGTTTCTAGGATTTTTTATGTTCTTTGGTTATTTTATGGTTTTTATGATTTTTAGTTTTTTTTGTGTAAGTATTTTTTTTTGGGTTTTTGCATTAGTATGTTTTTTTTGGGGTTAGAAGTGTTTTTTGGTTTTTTATGTTCTTAGGATTTTTAATTGATTTTAGGTGGTTTACATTTTTATGGATTTGAAGATATTTTTTGGGATTTTATTGTTTTTAGGGTGTTTAAGAATTTGGATGGTTATTAGAGTTTTTAGGGTTCTTTGGGATTTAGAGTTAATTACATTTATTATATTTTTTAAGAGTTTTAATTATTTTTAGGGCTTAAGCTATTGATAGGGGTTTTCAAGGTTTTTAGTGTTTTTAAAATTTTATATATTTTTATGGAATTTTTAGTATTTTTTTTGTTTTTAGAAATTTTAGAGATTATAAGGGATTTATGATTTTTAGGGTTTTTAGGAATTTATGGGGTTTTTAAGGGTTATAGGGTTTCTATTTCATTTTTTTGTTTCTAGGGGTTTTTATAGGGTTCTTCAGTTTTAATGTTTTTGAGGGTTTTTTTTTAGTTTTTTGATTTTTTGTGGTTTTTAGGATTATTTTGAGTTTTTCTTATGGTTTGTAAGGGTTTTTTGAATTTTTATTTATTAGGGATTTTAAGGGTGTTTTACGTTTTTATGGGTTTTAGAGATTTTGAGGGTTTTAGGGTTTTAAGGATTTTTAAGCCTTATCATTTTAAAATTTTTAGAGGTTTTAAGAGTTTTTAGGGGTTTATGGGTTTAAATATTTTATGTATTTTGAGGGTTTTAGGTGTTATTATGGATTTTAGGGGTTTTATGTTTTTTCAGTTGATTGGGTTTTTTTTAGTTTTTTACAGTTTTTATGATTTTTGGAGTTTTTTAACATTTTGATTTCAAATTGTTTATAGATATTTAGTGGGTTATTAGGGTTTTCATTGGTTTTTAGTGTTTTAATGGGTTTAAGGGGATTCAGGGGTTTTTATGGTTTTTTAGGGTTTTTAGGGTTTTAGTGGACTTTAAATGTTTTTTAGCATTTTTTATTTTTTTACTGTTTTCATATTTTTTAGGGTTTAAAGGTTTTCTTAGGGGTTTTCAAGGTTGTATTGTTTTTTATTGTTTTATGGATTTTCAAGATTTTTTAGGAAATTATGTTTTTTTTGGGTTTTTATGGATTTTTAGATATTTTTAGGGGTCTTAGTTTATTTAATTGTTTTTATATTTGTAGGGTTTTCCTATAGTTTTTCAATATTTTTAGGGATTTTAAATTTTTCAAATTTTTAGGGTTTTTTAGTATGTGTATGATTTGTTAAGGGTTTTATAGATTTTGATGTTTTTTAGGGTTTTTAGGGTTTTTAGAGTTTTTATAGTTTTTTATGGGTTTTTGGGTTTTTATGGTTTTTTCATTCTTTTATTTCTTTTAATGTTTTTTAGAATTTGTACAGTTTTAGAGGATTAGCGGTTTTTATTGTTTTATTGGGTTTTATGGGTTTTGGGATTTTAGGGTTTTGTAAATTTTTATGGGTTTTTCTGCTTTCAATGGGTTTTTATAGTTTTTTGGGTCTTTTTAGTGTTTTTCATGTTTTTTTTTCATATTTTAGATTTTTATGGGTTTTAAATTTTTTTATTTTGTAAATATTTTTTAGGAGTTTTCAATGTTTTTTGGTTTTCTTATGTTTTTAGTTATTTTTAGAGTTTCTACGGATTTTTTTGGTTTTGAAGGATTTTATAGAATTGTTTGTATTTTAGGGAATTGGGGGGTTTTTTTGGGTTTTTGGGTTCTCTTTGTGTTTTAGAGTTTTTTTGATTTCTATGGGTTCTATGTTTTTTTTTATTTTTTTATGTTTTTTATAAAGCTATTCAGAGTTTTTAAATTTTATTAAATTTATAGTGATTTTTTGGTATTTTTATGGGGTTTAGGGATTTTGAGAGGTTTTAGGGATTTTTATGGTTTTTGGCATTTATATGGTTTTTTGGAGTTTCAATGTTTTTTATGTTTTTTTGGGTTAATAAGGTTTTTTTAGTTTTATACCATTTTTAGGAGTTTATGGTTTTTTCAGAGTTATTTTCAATTTTTGAGAGTTTTTAAGGGTTTTAGTGTTTTTATCATTTTTATGGGTTTTAGTATCTTTTAAGAGTTTTTTAAGAAATTATATTTTCCCGGTTTTTATTGGTTTGAAGTTTTTTCTATTTTTTATGGTTTTACAAGGGGGTTTTAGGTTTTTTTCATTTTTTACATTTTAGGTATTTTTGTAATTTTTAATATTTTTTGATTCTAAGAGATTTGGATTGTTTTATAGGTTTTAGGGTTTTAGCATTTTTATAGATTTTAATCGTTTTAATTGTTTTTATATTTTAATTTTTAATAGGGTTTTAAGGTTTTTTGGGGAATTTTAGGGATTTAGGTATTTTTGTAATTTTTAATATTTTTTGATTCTAAGAGATTTGGATTGTTTTATAGGTTTTAGGGTTTTAGCATTTTTATAGATTTTAATCGTTTTAATTGTTTTTATATTTTAATTTTTAATAGGGTTTTAAGGTTTTTTGGGGAATTTTAGGGATTTGAAATGATTTTTTTGGTTTTTAATGGTTTTTAGGGATTTGAGGGGTTTGGGGTTTTTTACTGTTTTTATGGTTTTTATGGGCCTTTTGGGTTTTTAGGTTTTTAGAGGTCTTTTAGAGTTATTTAATAGTTTTATGTTTTTAAAGGCATTTTATAGTTTTTAATGGTTTTATGGGTTTTATTTTTTTGTTTCTTTGGATTTTTTATGATTTTTTGGTGTTTTAGGGTTTTAGGGGTTTTAGTGTCTTTTTTACGGGTATTACAATTTTTAACATTTTTTTGGTTTCTATGGGTTTTAAGTGTTTCTATGTTTTAATATTTTATTGGGGGGTTTTATGGTTGTTATTTTTTTTAAGTTATTAGTGATTTTTGGTATTCTTTAGGCTTTTTATTGTTTTTTAGGATATTTTTTTTTTGTTTTTTGGTATTTTAGGATTTTTAGGGGTTTTTTCGTTTTTAGGGGTTTAAAGTGTATTTAGGATTTTAATGTTTTATTAGGGGTTTTTAAGGTTTGTAGGTTTTTTTACACTTTTATTTATTTTGTATGATTTTTTTTGGAATTTAATGTTTTTAGAGCTTTTTAGGTTTTTGATGGGGTTTTTTTCGTTTTTAGTGCTTTTTTTAAATTTTATGTTTATTTTGGGTTTTAGGGGTTTTTAATTTTTGTTAAGTTGTTTAAAGCATTTTTAAAGTTTTCTAATGGTTTCAGGGGTTTAATTTATTTTTAGTGTTTTTAAATATTTTTCAGGATTTTATATATTTTTAGTATTTTTATGGCTTTTAAGGTGTTTTATGGTTTTTGGGGAATTCAGGGATATTAGGGACTTTTAGGGTTTTTAGAATTTTTTTAAATTTCTAAGGGTTTAAGTGTATTTAGTTATTCAAGTATTTCTGAAGTTTTTTCAACATTTTTTGAGGTTTTTATTATCTTAGTGAGTTTTTGGACTTTCTGAATATTTTTATTGCTTTCAGGGTTTTAGAGATTTTTAGGTGTTTGGGGGTATTTTAGGGTTTTGGGGTTTTATTGTTTTTAGATTTTTAGGGTTCTTTATTGTTTTTATGTGTTTTCAAGTATTTATATTTTCTTTGGGGTTTAAGGATTTCGGGGGTTTTGAACGTTTTAGGTATTTTTAGGGGTATATTTGGATTTTTATGGTATTTAAGGATTTTAATAATATTGAGGGTTATAAAAAAATTTAGGTTTTTAGGGGTTTTTATTTTTTATTTTTTTAATATTTTCTGAATGATTTCCTGTGTTTTTATATATTTTGTTGAATTATTTTGTGTTTTATGGTTTTTTGGATTTTAGGGATTTTGAGTGTTTTTATGGGTTTTTTTGGATATTAGGGTTTTTTGTTTTTTGGGTTTTTAATTTTTTTTATTTTTTTAAAAAATGGGGTTTTAAGGGTTTTTAGTGTTTTTAGTGGGTTTTTAGGAATTGTTTAGGGGTTTTAGGTGTTTTAGTATTTTTAGGGGATTTAGGTTTTGAACATATTTTTAATGTTTTTAGAATTGTTAGGTTTTTTAGGGGATTTATTTTTTTTGGTTTTTAAGGTTTACTTTTTCATTTATAGAGTTATAGGGGTTTTTAGGTTTTTAGGTATTTTAGGGTTTTTTTAGATGTTTTTTGATTTCATGGTTTATATTTATTTTGATTATTTTTATGGATATCTAGGGTTCATAGGGGTGTTTAGGTTATCTATAATTATTAATTTTTTAGGAGTTTTAAATGTTTTATGGTTTTAAGGGTTTCTAAGGGTTTTTTGAGGTTTGTATGGTTCTTGATGCATTTATGGATTTTTAAATATATTGATGATTTTTTTTGTTTTTTAGGGGTTTTTAGGATTTTGAGGGTTTTAAGAGTTTTTAGGGGTTTTATGGTTTTTATCATTTTTTGCTAGGTTTAGGTTTTTTTGAGTTTTGAGGTTCTTTATTTTTTTATATATTTTTAAAAAAAATTAGTGGTTTAATGTGACTTTAGAGTTTTTTGAAGTTATTAGTTTTTTAAAGGATATAGGACTTTTTAATGTTTTCAAAGGTTCTATGGTAATTATATATTTTAGGATCTTTTAGGGTTTTTTGGGTTTTATCATTTCTTTTTTGGTTTTTTGGGGTTATAATTCTTTCTAGGTTTTAATACCATTCATACGAGTATTTATATTTTTTCAGTTTTGAGGATTTTGGTGTGTTTTTAGAATATTTATGTATTTTTATAGTTTTTAATGATATTTGGTGTTTTATGGTTTCTTAGTGCTTTAGGGTTTTAATCATTTAATAGGATTCTAGGATTATTTAGTGTTTTTTGGTATTTAAGGTTTTCATAGATGTTTTATGGATTTGGGGGGATTTTTTTGATTTTAGGAATTTTATGTTTTTTAGTGATTAAGGGTTTTGGGGATTTTTGGTGTTTTCCTTGTGTTTTTTCTGGTTTTTATGTTTTTTAGATTTTTTATTGTTTCTATGGGCTTAAATGTGATTTATAGTTTTTATTGGGTTTTTAGCATTTTTATGGGTTTTTATTGTGTTTGGTGTTTTTAGGGTTTTTATCCTTTTAGGATTTTTGGGATCATAAGTGTTTCTAAGGGGTTCTTAGGTTTTCTTAGTGTTTTTATGTTTTTAGGGATTTTTAGGTATTTTTAGGATTTTTATGGTTTTTAGAGTGTTTAGTGAATTTTTAGTTTTTAGGGTTTTTATGTTTATTTTTTTATTAATTTTCTTGGTTTTTAATGTTCTTAAGGGTTTTAAGAGTTTTAGGGTTTTTACATTTTTAGGGATTTTTTTTAGTATTTTTATTGTTTTTATGGATTTTAGGGATATTGAGGGTTTTGGGGTTTTTACAATTTTTTGATTTTTTTTTGGATTTTTTGGTTATTAAGGTTGTTATGAGTTTTTTAGGGTTTAAATATTTTTTTGGACTTTATCATTTTTTATGGTTTTAAATGATTTTTATAGTTTTTAGAGGTTTTTTGGTTTTTTTTATTTTTAAATGTTTTTAGGGGTTATATGGTTTTTAAGGGTTTTATGGGTTTTAACGGTTAAGGGTATTTTGAGGGTTTTTATTTATTTTTTGTTTATTTTAGGTTTTTAGTGGATTTAAGTGCTCTTAGGTTATTAACATTATGTTGGAATATTTTTTAGTATTTTTAGGGACTTTTATGTTTTAGAGATTTTTTGGAGGTTTTAGATTTTTTAGTTTTTTTATTTTTTATATTGATTTAGATAATTTTTAGGATTTTTTAGGATTTTATGGGATTTGAGGTTTTTCTTGTTTTTTAGATTTTTGGGGGTTTTAGGTGTTTTAGGCATTTTTTTGGTTTTCTTATGGTTTTTCAAGGTTTTTAGGGTTTTTTATGTTTTATAGATTTTTAGGACTATTTAATGATTTTTAGGGTTTTAGTTATTTTGAGGGTCTTGATTGTTATTTGGGATTGGGGTTTTTGGGGGTTTTGGGGATTTGTGAAAATTTTAGGGTTTTAAGGTTTTGAAGTGTTTTTTTGTTTTTACTAGTTTAATGGTTTTTAGAAATTTCTATTGGTTTTAGGGTTTTTTTGGAATTTTAGGGGTTTTGGGGTTATTGGGATTTTAAGGTTTTAACAATTTTTTGGTTTTAAGGATTTTAATTGTTTTTAGGTTTTAATGGTTTACATACGATTTTTTAGGGAATTTTGCGTTTTTTTTTCAATTTTAGGGATTTTTATTAATTTTTTTGGTTTTTATCGTTTTTAGGGGTTTTATCATTTTTATGTTTTTTGGGATTTTAATTTTTTTAGGTTCTTATGATTTTCATAGGGTTTATAAGGGTTTTAATGGATTTTTTACATTTTTATGGAATTTTAGTGATTTTTTAGGATTTTAATGGTTGATAAGGATTTTTGGGAATTTGAGGAGTTAATAGTTTCATTGGGTTTTATAGATATTTTTTTATTTTGGGTTGTTATTTTTTTAGAGTTATTTTATCTTATTAAAGTTTTTTTTAACGTTTTATATTAATTTTAGGGGATTAATGTGGTTTTAGTGATGTGGAGGATTTTTAGAGTGTTTATGGGTTTTTATTCTTTCTAAGATTATAGAGGGTTTTTTTATTTTTAGGGGTTTTGGTGTCTTTTAGGGTATTTATAGGTATTATTTTTTTATGGGTTTTAGGTGTTTTTATATATTTAATATTTTCTTATGGATTTTTAGGGTTTTGTGGGTTTTTAAAATTTTTATTAATGTTTATGGATTTTTGTTGGGTTTTTATGTTTGTAAAGGTTTTAAGGATTTTTGGGTTTTAGGGTTTCTTATATCTTATAGGTTTTTATAAGTTTCAATTATTTTTAGGGTTTTTATATTTGATATAGTTTTCATGGTTTCTAGGTTATTTTTTTAGGTATTTTTAAGGATTTTGTAGGACATTTATGTTTTTTTATGGTTTTTCGGGATTCTGAGGATTTTTTGGGTTTTTGGATATTTATTATTTTTTTTTGTATTATGGTCTTTTTTAGTTTTGTAGATTTTTATGATTTTATAGTGATTTAAATATTTTTTAGAGTTTGAATTATTTTTAGTAATCTTAGTGGTTATTTGGGGGTTTTAGGGGCTTTTAAGGATTTTATGGGTTTCAGGGGTTTTACAATTTTTAGTCATTTTTAGAAATTTCAGGGTCCTTTATAGGTTTCAAGAGTTTTAGCATTTTTTATATTTCTAGGCATTTTAATTTATTTTCTATTATTGAGGTTTTCTTAGTTTTTTCTAGTTTTTTTCTCTTTTCTATTTTTTGGTATTTTTTTGGGATTTTTAGGATTTTTTTGGGGTTTAACGGTTTTTCTAGATTCTGATAATTTTTAGGTTTTCTAGGATATTTAACTGTTATTTAGTTCTAATGGTGTTCTTAATTTTTTTCATGGTTTTTTTTAATTTTTTCATATTTTTATGGATTTGTAGGCTTTTTATGATTTATAGGTGTTTCGGGTATTTTAATGGTTTTTATGGATTTTATGTTTTTTAGGGGTTTTTTGTTTTTGGATTTTTAATCCTTATGAATTTCTAGTGGTTTTTAGGGGTTTTAGAGTTTTTTTTAACTTTTTAGTGGCTTTTAGTGGTTTTATGGGGGTTTGGGGTTTTTACAGTTTTTAGGGGTTATGGGGTTTCTAAGGTATCTTAGGGTTTCTAGTAATTTTTATGTTCTTAGGGGTTTTTACGTATTTTTTGGTTTTCAAATTATTTTTATGATTTTTAGTGGTTACATGGTTTTTTTATCTTTATAGATTCATATATATTTTTTTATAATTATTATGTATTTTAGGGGTTTTACAAATTTTGAGGGTTTTTAGGGTTTGTTGAATTTTTAGGTTTTTAGGGGTTTTAATTGTTTTAAGGTTTCAAATTTTTTATTATTATTTTCAGGGTGTTTAGGGTTATTTATGTTTTTTTAGTTTTAGATACTTTTTAGGATACTTTTTGTTTTTATAGTTTTTAGAGATTTGGACGGTTTTTAGGGGTTTTTTTAATTTTAATGGTTTTTATGAAATTTTTGTTTTTTATTGTTTATTTGAGTTCTTTATGGTTTTTAAGGTTTTTTATTGTTTTTAGGGACATTAAGGGTCTTTAGAATTTTTGGTGGGTTTTTAGGGTTTATGTGGTTTTACGATTTTTTATGGTTTAAGGGATTTTTATGGTTTTTAGGTGTTTTTGGATTTGGGGGGGGGGGGGGTTATTATTTTTGGGTTTTGTAGATTTCTTAGTTTTTTGGGGTTTTAAGTGTTTTTAGGTTTTTAAGGTATTCTTATAGATTCACATCATTTTGGTGTCTTTAAGTTTTAGGTATTTTTATAGATTTTATGTATTTTTATGGTCTTTTAGGGTTTTTAAAGATTTTGAGGGATTTTAGTGTTCTTTAAGGATTTTACGGGTTTTTGTGTTTTTATGTTTTTTAGGGGTATTAAGTGTTTTATGGTTTAAATTATTTATTATGGTTTTTAAGGTCTATAGTATTTTTTTGGATTATTTATTTTTATGGATATTTTATATTTCTTATATATTTTAGGAATTTTTAAGATTTTTGTTATTTTGATGGATTTTATGTTTTTTTACATTGTTTAATATTTTTAATTTTTTTTAGAGTTCATATCTATTTTTATGGGTTTAAACTGTTTTTAGTTTTCTAGGGTTTTTATTAGTTTTTAGGGCTATTTAAATGTTTAGAGGTTTTATGGGTTTTAGTTGTTTTCAGGGTCTATTCAGGGTTTTTAGGGTTTTTAGTTTTTTAGGTTTTAGGGGGTTTATGTGTTTTTAGATTTTTAAGGATTTTTTTGAGGATTTCATGGTTTTTAGGGGGGTTTTTAAATTTTTAGGTATTTTAAGAACTTTTATAAGTTTTATTGTTTCTGGGTTTTTTGATATTTTTAGTGATTTCATGGATTTTTAGAGTTTTTTTTGGGTTTTATGGTTTTTAGCGTTTATAAGGTTTTTTGGAGGTTTTATAATTTTTAGGTTTTTAATTTTTCCATATGTTTTTGACTTTTTTGGGGTTTTACATTTCTATAAATATAATATATTTTTATGGTTATAGGGTTTTAATTATATTGAGGGATTTGAGTTTTTTAAATTTCTTGAGATTTTAATTTTTTTTGTGTTTATAACATTTTTAAGGGTTTAAAGGGTTTTTAGTGTTTTCAGTGGATTTTAGGGATGTTATGGATTTTTAGAGGTTTTGAAGGTTTTTAGGGGGTTTTATGGATTTTAGGGATTTAGGGTATTTTTGGGTATTTAGGGTTTTTAGTATTTCTAGGTTTTTAGAGTTTTTAAGTGATTTAATGGTTTTTGTTTCTTTTAAGGGGTTTTCAATGTTTTTTGGGGTTTTATGTTTTTAGGTGTTTTTAGGATTTTTTTAGGATTCTTGTAGTTTTCAGGGATTTTAGTTATTTGAATATTTATCTTTGTTTTTTGGGGGTTTTTATGGCTTGTATAATTTGTTTCAATTTTAGATGTTTAATGTTTTTATTGGTTTCAAAGGTTTCCTTAGTGGGTTTTCAGGGTTTTAGGGTTTTTACGTTTCATGAGATTTTTAGATATTATTTTGATTTTTATGGGGTTTTTAGCATTTTTATGTATTATTAGAGTTTTTAGGGACTTAAGTTTTTTTTTGTTTTGAGTGTTTTTTATGTTTTTAGAATTTTTAGGTTTCTATATTTTTTAAAAAAATTATTGTTTTGAAATGTTTTTATAGTTATTTTTGGTTTATATAGATTTTATAGGTTTTTTGTGTTTTTATTGTTTTAAAGTATTTTTTGGTTTTTTGTGGTTTATATTTTTTAGTGTTTTTTTCATTTTTATATTTTTAGGGGTTTTAACATTTTTTATGTTTTTATGGTTTTCTTAGTGGTTTTTAGATCTATTAATATTTTAGGTATTTTTTTGGATTTTTAAAATTATTATGGTTTTTAGGGTTTTAGTGGTTTTGAGTGGTTTGAATGCTTTAGGGTTTTTAATGTTTTTAGGTTTTTTTAAGTTTTATGTTTTTTTAGGTTATTATGTTTTTCTTAGGGGTTTTCTGGGTTTTTACCGTGTTTTATGTTTTTAGTGATTATGAGGGATCTTGTAGGATTTTTTGAGAGATTTAGGGATTTTTATAGTTTTTATGGTATTTATAGTTTTGGGGTTGTATGGATTTTTTTTTGATTTTTAAGGGGTTTAGGTATTTTTAATGTTTTTAAACATGTTTAGGTGTTTAATGGGTTTTTATAGTTTTTTTGAATTTTATTGTGTTTTTATGGATATTAAGTTTTTAAGTGTTTTAATGGTTTTTAGGGGGTTTTGAATTTTAGGGTATTTTAATATATTTAAATATTTTTACCATTTTTTGGGTTTTATGCAATATAGGTTTTTTTGTGTATTATGGATTTTAGGGGTTTTCGTGGTATTTATGGTTTTTTACTTTTCTAGGTATTTTATGGATTTTTTATGATTTTTATATGATTTATGGATTTTGGTGTTTTTAGAGGTATTTTGGAATTCAGGGTTTTTATGGGGTTTAAGTGGTTTTTTGTTTTATTGTCTTACATTGGGATTTATGGTTTTATACACTTTTATGTATTTTGTGGATTCTATCGAATTTTTATGGGTTTTAGGGACTTTATAAAATTTTAGGCAGTTTAGGGTATTTATTGGGTATATGGTATTCTAGTTTTTTGGGTTACTTGAATTTTGTAGGGGTTTAATGGGTTTTTAGTGTTTTTATAAAAATTGAAGTGTTAAAATTATTTATAGAGTTTTTTGTGGGTTTTAGGGTTTTTCTTTGTTTTTAGGGTTTTCAATGTTTTTAGGGATTGTTATAGTTATAAATAGGTTTATGGTTTTTAGAGTCTTATTAGTGTTTTCGGGTTTTTAACGTTAATATGTTTTTAGGGTTTTTACGAGTTCATAGGGTTTTACGTTTTTCTTAAGTGTTTTCCACAGTTTTAAAGTTTTTTACATTTTTAGGGATTTTTAGGATTTTTATAGGTTTTAGGCTTTTGAGGGATTTTGAGCGATTTTTGTTTATTTAGCCATTTTATGTATTTTTATGTTTTTTATAATTTTTTGGGCAATTAAGTAATATTTGTTTTTTTTCGGTTTTCTAAGCAGGTTTCATAATTTTTAGGGTTTTATTTTTTTAGGTATTTTATTGATTTTTTAGAATTCAAAAGGTGTTTTGGATTTTTTTTTATTTTTGGGGTTTAATTAAAAAAATTGGTTTAAATGGTTTTTAGATTTTTTTAATATATTTATTTATTTAAAGGGTATTTAGATATTTTAGTGTCTTTTATGATTTTTTTTATTTTAGGGTATTTAATGTTTTTATAGGATTTATTTTTTAGGGTTTTTTGGGTTTTGGGGTCTTTTTTCGGGTTTTTTTGTGTTTTCTGTGTTTTTTATGTTTTTAGTGATTTTCAATGTTTTTTTTTGAATTTTTATGGGTTTTAGGGTCGTTTTTGGATTTTAGTGGGGTTTTTGGGTTTTTATGTTTTTCATGGGTTTTCGCGGGTTTTTAGTTTTTAGGGGTTTTAATTGTTTGTTTTTTTAAGTTTTTATTTGCGGTTTTAATGGATTTCTTGAGTTTTATAAATTTTTATGATATTTAGGGTATTTTCATTATTTTTATGGGTTTCATTATTTTTGGGGATTTTGAGGGGTTTTATGATAATTTATTTTTTGAGGGTTTAGGTATTTTATTTGAGTTTTTTATGGGGTTTTTATGAATTTTTATGGTTTTAAATATTTTTATTATATTTAATGGATTTTGGGGGATTTTAGGGTTTTTATTGTTTTTTTGTTTTTTTTTATGATTTTAAGTCTTTTAAATTTTTTGAGGTTTTATTAGAGGTTTTTTGGATTTTTGTCTTTAGATATTGTTAGGGTTTTTTAATTTTTTTGGGGTTTGGGGGTTTTTTTGGGTTTTTGAGGGGTTTTAAGAGTTTAAAACATTTTTAGGTGTTTTAGGGGTTTAATATTTTTAGGTCCCTAAGGTTTTCATAGGTGTTTTATTTGTTTTTATGGTTATTTTTTTCTGTTTTTTAGGATTTTGGGGAATTTTATGTTTTTAGGGATTTTAGAATTTTTCTTGTGTTTTGGGGGTATTGGTATTTTTTCATGAGTTTTATAAGTTTATTTTTATGTTTTTAGAGTTATTTTTAAAATGTGTTTATTGGGTTTTTGGAGTTTTTTGTGGGTTTTTAGGTTTTTAGTGTTTTTAGGGGGTTTTTTGGTTTTTAGTGGGTTTTTGGGTCCTTTAGCGTCTCTAAACGTTTTAGCATTTTTTATTTTTTAATGGGGTTTCAATTTTTTTATATTTTTAATGTTTTCGTAGTGTTTTAAGGTGTATTTGGGTTTTTACATTTTTTGGATTTGTACACCTTTTTTATGATTTTTTTGTGGTTTTGGGGTGTTTTGGATATTAAGGGGTTTTAATGTTTTTAGCATTTTTAGGTATTTATGGTTTGTATGTGTTTTTATATTTATACGGTTTCATTAAATGTTTTTATGGTTTTTGCGTGATTTTTTATTTTTAGGTGTATTCAGAGTTTTTAATGATTTTTATTATTTTTACAGTTTTAATGATTCTGAGGGGTTTTTACTGTATTTAGGGTTATTAGAACGTTTACTATATTTATATTTTGGGGATTTTTGAATTTTTAGGGATTTTAATTTGATAAGAGTTTTTAAAATTTTATGTGTTTAAATAGTTTAAAGAGGTTTTAGTGGTTTTTAGGATTATAATGGGTCTTAGGGATGATAATGCTTTCATGGGATTATTTTTGTTAGTGTTTTCATACAATGTTACAAGTGTTAGTATTATTTATATTTTCAGTGGTTTTAATGGTTTTCAAGTTTTTAAGTATTTCTTCATTGTTTTCAATATTTTATGGTTTTTATTTTTTATGTATTTAAAAAAATTAGGATTTTTATTATTTTTATAGGTTTTTGGGATTTTAATGGGGTTTAGGTTTTATAGGGTTTATAGAGTTTATTGGGTTTTTTTCTTTGCTTAGTTTTTAGGGATTTTATGATTTTTATAATTGGTATGATTTTATTTGTTTTTCTATGTTTTTTTTGGTTTTTGACATTTTTAGAGATATGAAGGAATTTTTTATTAATTTTTTGGTTTCTTATAGTTTTTTGGGATTATGAGGGGTTTTAGTGGTTTTAGTGTTTTTTGGGTTTCTAAGGCTTTTCTAGAGTTTTTTTGGGGTGTAGAGATTGTTTAGATATTTTTAGTGGTTTCATTGTTTTTTACAGTTTTGTTGACATTTCTAGGGGTTTAATGATTTTTTAGTGTTTTTAGTGTTTTTGTTCTTTTGTGTTTTTTTATGGTTTTTGGTGATTTTATAGTTTTTAGTGGTTTTAGGGGTTTTAGGGTCTTTCTATATTTTTAGGAGTTTTTGTTTTTTTTCTAGGTCTTTTAATTATGTTTAGTTCATTATGGTTTTATTTATGTTTTCAGTGTTTTAAGGATTTTTTATGTTTTTAGGCATTTTTATGTTTTTTACGATTTTTATGGGTTTTCAGGTTTTTTAAAGATTTTGGGGGGTTTTATAATTTTTTAGTGTTTATTTTTTTTAGGGTTTTGTTGTGGGTTTTTATTGTTTTTAGGTTTTTATGTATTTTCTTGTATTTTATGGGTTTTAGGTATTTTGTGGGGTTTTGCGTTTTTAGTATTTTTTGATTTTTTTGCATTTTTTTGGGTTTTTTGTTTTTTTAAGACCATATAATTTTTTAGGGTTATATTATGTTTTTAGTAGTGTAGAAGAATTTTGGAGTATTTAGTAGTTTTTGGGTTAATAGGGTTTTTTTAGATTTTATGTTTTCAGTGGGTTTTAATGTTATTAGGGGTTTTTTTGGTTTTTAGGATAATTTTGGGTTTAAGTATTTTTATGTTTTAGTGGTTTTATGTGTTTTTAAGTCTCTAAATTTTTTAATAATTTATATTTTTTCTTGTTTTTTTTTTATTTTTTTGGGATTTTAGGTTTTCTTAATTATTATGGGGTTTTGGGGATTTTTGGTATTAGAATGGAGTTTATGGGCTTTTAAGGTTTTTACGGGTTGTTTAGGGGTTTTAGCATTTTTTTTTGTTTTTTTATGGGTTTTAGGATTTTTTTTTCTAATATTTTTCATTTAGTTTATAGGGTTTGTGGGATGGTTTTACGTTTTAAGGTATTTTGGGGATTTTTAGGATATTTAATGGTTTTTAGGGTTTTTAGGGATTTTGATAGTTTGTGGGGATTTTTGGTTTTTATTGTTTTTTTATTGATTTTTTTTTGAGTTTTTATGGGTTTATAGTTTTTAGTGTATTTTAAAATTTTCAGGGGTTTAAATGGGGTTTTGAGTTTTTAATTTTTTAGGATTTAATGAGTTATTAACGTTGTCAAGAATTTTATGGGTTTTAGGGGGTTTCAGGTTGTTAGAATCTTGTTGTTATTTAGGGGTTTTATGTGTTTTTAGATTTTTAAGGATTTCTTAGGCTTTCTCATGGTTTTTAGGGTTTTTTCCTTTTTATGGATGTTTAGGGTTTTTTTATTTTTTTTAGGTTTTTAGGTGTTTTAATAATTTTAGGCTTTTATGGTTTTTAAGGGGTTGAGGGTTTTTTCAGTTTTTAGCAGTTTTCGGTTTTTAGAGGTTTTAATTATTTTTTAATTTTTTTGACCTTTCATTAGGTTTTTCACAATTTTAATTTTTTTTATATTTTCATGGATTTGGTACATTTTATGGATTTTTATGGATTTTGATGGGTCTTAGGGGTTTTATAGTTTTTTTTGTTTTATGTTTTTTTCTAGTTTTTAATGTTTTTAAGGGTTTTTAGTGTGTTTTGGGTATTTATGGGTTTAATGGTTTTTAGGGGTTTTAGTGGTTATTTAGAGTTTTTGTGCGTATTTAGGGTTTTCAAGGTTTTTTTTCCAGTTTTCTAAGGTTTTGACGGGTTTTAGGGTTTTTATGTTTCTTTAGGGATTTTAGTATATTTATCATTTGTCATATTTTTAGGGGTTTTAATAATTTTTAGGTTTTAAGGATTTTCTTAGGGGTTTTTAGTCATTTTAGGGTTTATTACATTTTTGATTTTTTTTAGGTATTTTCACTATTTTTATTATTTCATTGTCTTCTATGGTATTTAAGAATTTTAAGGGTTTTTGGGTTTTTTAGTGTTTTTTGGGTTATTTAGTTTTTATGGTGTTGTAGGGTTTTTTTGAGTTTTTTGCGGTTTTAGGGGTTTTCCTGTTATTTAGTATTTTTAATGGTATAAATTTTTTTAATAGTTTCTAGGGGTTTTTATATTTATTTTGTTTTTTAGGGTTTATTAATGTTTTAGGGGGTTTTATGTTATTTAGGGGTTTTTATGGTTTTATAGTTTTTAGGGTTTTTAATGTTTTTTAGTTTTTAGGGGTTTTATGTGTTTTTAACGTAATACAGTTTTCCATGTGGTTTTATGGGTTTTTATGGGTTTTATAAAATTAGAGTGATTTTTATAATTTGTATGGTTTTAGGGTTTTAATGGATTTGAGGGGTGTTATGGTTTTTAAGGATTTGGGAATTTTTTGGGTTTTTATATTTTTTATATTTTTAGGTTTTTCATGTGTTTTTAGTTTTTAATGGTTTTATTATGGTTTTTAATGTTTTAGGGTTTTTTATGATTTTAGATATTTGGGGGGTGTTTAGTATTTTTAGGGATTTTTAGGGTTTTATGTGACTTTTGGGGGGTTTTAGAGATTTTAGGGGGTTTTAGGGGTTTTTTGGGGTTTGGGGTTTTTTTGAGTATTTATGATTTTAAATATTTTTTATATTTTTTATTATTTTAGGGGATTAAATGTATTTCATATTTTTTAGTGTTTCATAAGGAATGTTTTAGGATTTTTATAGGTTTTATGGGTTTTTATATTTTTAGGGGTTTTAGGATTTTAGGGAATATTTAGGGGTTTTTTTGGATTTTTAGAATTATTATTTTTTGGAGGTTATAAGTTTTTTTAGATTTTTAATGTCTTCAATTTAATTTTTATGTTCTTTATTGATTTTTTAGTGTTTTCAGAGATTTAATGGGTTTTTATGATTTTAGGGTTTTTATGGGTTTTATCATTTTTTTGGTTTTAGGGGTTTTATTTTTTTTCACATTTTTATGTTTTATTATTGTTTTTCAGGGTTTTTGTGATTTTAAAATTTTTAGTGATTTTAAGGAAATTTTTAATATTTTTATGTTTTTTAGGTTTTGATATGGTTTTTTATTTTTTAGGAGTTTTATGCATATTTTGTTTTTTTATGGTTGCCTTATTTTTTAGGCATTTTTTTGATATATTTAGGGTTTTATGGTTTTTATAGTTTTTAATGTTTTTATGAATTTGAAGATATTTTTAGTGTTTTTAGTTAGTTTTTAGGGATTTGATGATATTTTTAGTGTTTTTAGTTGGTTTTTAGAATTTTTATGGGTTTTTAGGTTTTTTGAATCTCTCTAACAGTTTTATGGAATTTAGGGCCTTTAGGGTTTATAGGGTTTTTATCATTTTTTGGATTTTAGGAGTTTTATGTGTTTTTAGTTTTTTTAAGATTTTATTTGGGGTTTTTGGAGTTTTATGGGTTTTCATGTTTTAAGGTATCTTTAGAGATTACTTCATATTTTATGGTTTTTTTGGATTTTTTGGATTTTTAGGTTTTAAGGGGTCAGGTGTTTTTAGAAATTTTAATGTTTTTACCATTTTTAGGGATCATAGTTTTTTAATTTTATTATGTTTTTATGTTTTTCATAGAGGTTTTAAGTGTTGTTGATGTTTTTTATATTTTGGGGGATTTTTAAGGATTTCATAATATTTTTAGGTTTTAAGGGGTTTTAAGGTCTTTTTGGGTTTTTAGCGTTTTTTGGTTTCTTAGTGGTTTTAATTGTTCTTAATTTTTATGTTTTTCTTATTATCTTTTATTGGTTTTATGTTTTTATACGTTTTTATGGATTTCTAAGTATTTTTTTTGTATTTTTATCAGTTTTAAGATTTTTCGGATTTTAGATCTTTTTAGGAATTTTAGTTCTTTTAGAATTTTTTAAGTCTTTTGGTGTTTTGAGGGTTTTATGTTTTAATGTTTTATTAGGTATTTTAGGGTTTGTTTAAGAATTTTAGGGAGTTTAAATATTGTTATTATTTTTTAGGGTTTTAGGAATTTTGGGCGTTTTCCTTTGTTCTTTGGGTTTTTAGTGTCTTTTGGTATTTTTTTGATTTTTGAGTTTTTATGGGGTTTAAATGATTTTTTAGATTCTTTCGTGTCCTTTTAGGGTTTTTATGGGTTTTGAGGAATTTTTAATATTTTAAGGTTTTAGGGGTTTTATGTTTTTTTAGGGTTTTCAGCATTTTTGGGGTTTTAATTGTTTTTAGGTTTTTAAGGATATATTAGGGGTTTTGAATATTTTTAGGGTTTTTTTAATGATTTCATGTATTTTTATGTATTTTTTATGATTTAAATACTTTTTAGGGATCTTGAGGATTTTGAGGATTGAAGGGTTTTTTCTTTTTTAGTTTTTAGTGGTTTTAAGTATTTTTATCTTTTTATGGTTTTCTTAGTGGTTTTCATGCTTTATTGGGTATTTTATGTTCATTATATTTTTTGGCACTTCTTATGAGATTTTTTATTTTTAGAGGGTGTCATGATATTGGTGTCTTTAGGTGTTTTTAGGGTGTTTCGTGTTTTTTGGTTTTTTTGTTTTTTGGGTTTTAGGGTTTTTTGATTTTTTTAATGAGTTCTAATTTTTTTTTAATTTAAATATTTTAGGTTTATGAAAGGTTTTTAGAGATATTTTTTTTATGAGTTTTTAATGTTTTTATGGGTTTTTAGGGGTTCTAAAGTATTTTTTGGGTTTTTATCATTTTTTTCATTTTTAGGGGCTTAAAGTGTTTTAAGGTTATCAAGGTTGCATTATGGTTTTTCATGGAATTTAGGGTTTTTTATGTCTTCAAATATTTTAAATATTTGTTTAGTATTTTTATTACTCTTTTAGGATTTAATGTATTTTGTGGGTTTTTAGGGTTCTTGTGGGTTTTATGGGGTTTTTTATCTTTTTAGGGATTTAGAGGTTTTTAGTATTTTAAGGTTTTTAAGGTTTATTTTTTTTTTTGAATTTCTTTATAGTTTTTTAGAGTTTTAATGATTTTTATGGACCTCTTAGGATTTTTATATTTTTTAGGTTTTAGGGAATTTGAGGGGTTTTAGGGGTTTTTTATTAGTTTTAGGGATTTCATGGGTCTTTACGGTTGTTATGATTTTTTTATTTTATTAGGTTTTAATGGGGTTTTTAATTCCTCTTTTTCATTTTTTGGGTTTAAAAGGAATTTAGGGTTTTTATGGGTTTTGTGGGATTTTTATCTTATTAGTGTTTTTTATTGTTTTTAGAATTTTTAAGGGTTTATGGTTTTTTTACATTTTCTATGTTTTTAGGGGTTTAACATTTATATGGATTTTTATAGATTATTATATTTTTTTAGGGTTCTTAGGTATTTTGAGTGGTTTTAGGGTCTTTAGGTGTTTTTTTGGTTTTTATGGGTTTTAGGGTTTTTTTTTCATTTTTTGTGTTTTTTTTTGTTTTTAAGTATTCTTATGTTTTTTAGGTTTTCTTATGATTTTTATAATATTTTTTTGTTTTGTAATGATTTTTATTTTTAATTATTTTGAGAATTTTTATAGATTTTTAGGGTTTTCAAGGTTTTTGAAAGTTTTAGTGTTTTTAGGGGTTTGTGGATTTTTTAGGTTTTTGTGTTTTTAGAGTTTTTTAGGTTTTAAAACTTTTTTAATGTTTTTTAATGTTTTTAGGTGTGTTAAGGGTTTTATAGTTTTTAGTGTTTTTAGGGGTTTTATAGTTTTGTATGGTTTTTGGGGGGTTTTTTGGTTTATAGGGATTTTTGTATTTTTTAGGGTTTTTTAGGGTTTCACCAATTTTAGGTTTTTTTGGGGTTTTATGTATTTTTGTGTTTTTAGGGTTTTCATATGGATTTTAGGGGTTTTCATGTTTTTAGTAATATTAGGTGCTTTAGGATTTTAATGGTTTTTAGTGTTTTTAGTGATTTCGTGGGGATTTAGTTTTTTTTGGGTTATTATGAGTTTTAAGTGTTTTTAGGGTTTTTAAGGTTTCTTATAATTTTTTAACATTTTTAGGTGTTTAAAGTGTTCTTAGAATTTTATTTGTTTTTAGGTTTTTTATTTTTTAAGGGTTACTTATGGTTTTTAGGGTTTTTGGTGAATTAACGAGTTTTAGAGTTTCATAAGGGTTTTAGCGGTTTTTATGTTATCTAGGTTTTTAAACTGTTTTTATGTTTTAACGGATTTCAGAAGTTATTATTGGGGTTTTATGGTTTTGAATTTTTTTATGATTTTTAATTACATTTTTTATTTTTATGGTTTTTATGGGTTTTAGTGAATTATACAGTTTTTAGGGTTCTATGATTTTATGGATTTAAGGGTATTTTTAGTTTTTAAGCTTTTAAATATTTTTAAGAGTTACTTAGCATTTTTATGGGATTAAATTTGTTTTATAGTTTTTAGTTTTTTTTAAATGTTTTATAGTTTTGAGGGTTATCGAAGTACATTTAGGGGTCTTTTATGGTTTTTAGGGTTTTTAGGTCTTTTAGTGGTTTTTAGGTTTCTAGGGGTTTTAAGTGTTTTTAAGTTTAATGTATTTCTTATAATTTTCATAGTTCTAAAATGTTTTTATGTTTTTTGTTTTCTTATGGATTTTATTGGTTTTAGGGATATTAGGTTATTTTAGTGATTTAGGGTGTTTCGTGTTTTTAGGGTTATTAATTTTTTTTAGATTTTTTATGATTTAAAAATTTTCTTAGGGTTTTTCATGGTTTTTATGGTTTTAAAATATTTTTGGTTATTTTTAGGGATTTTTATCATTTAATGGTTTTTAATTTTTTTTGGGGATTTTGTGGTGTTTTATGTTTTTAAGGATTAAATATAGGTTTTCATGGTTTTTAGAAATTTTAGGGTTTTATGGATTTTGTGTATTTTTATTGTTTTTTGGATTTCTAGGTATTTTGAGGGGTTTTAAGGTTTTTATGGTTTTAGTGGTTTATGGTTTTTAGAGTTTTTTAGGTTTTTTAGAGCTTTAATTGTTTTTACGTTTTTATGGTTTCTTTGGGTTGTTCATGGTTTTTATGGGGTATAAATTTTTATGGATTTTTTGTTACTTTTAAGTGTTTTATTGTTTTTACGGGTTTCAGTGATCTTCATGGTTTTTATTTATTTATTGTTTTTTGGGGTATTCTGTATTTTTAGTGTTCTTAGGTTTTCTGGAGGTTTTATTAATTTTGAGATTTTTAATGTTTTCTTAGGGTTCATCATGATTTTAAGGGTTTGTTATGATTTTTTTAGAGATTTTTTAAGGATTGTTTGGTTTTTAGGATTTTTATAGTTTTTATGGGTTTTGAGGATTTATGACTTCTTTGGGTTTTTATGGTTTAATATGAGTTTTCAAGGTTTCTATGGTTTTTTAGAGTTTTTAACATTTTAGTGGTTTAATGGGTTGTATTGTTTTTTGTAGCATTTTATATTTTTATGGGTTTCTATGGTGTTTTATGTTTTTAAGGGTTTTTATGTTTTTAGGGTTTTAGGGTTATAGAGGTTTGAAGGGTTTTTTGAGATTATATATATTAGGGGTTTTATGTTATTATTAGGGGTTTTTTTGGTTTTCCTGTTTTATATTATTTTGGTAATTTTTAGGAATTATTATATATTTTTATGTTTTTCAAGATTTTAACATATATTGAGGGTTTTTTGGGGTTTTATGGTATTTAATTTTTTTAGGTTTTTTAGGGTTATAATTCTTTTCTGTTTTTAAGGTTTTTATAGGTTTATTAAGGGTTTCTGTGGTTTCTTTATTTTTATGGTTTTTTAGGTTTTTTTCAGGATTTTTTAGGTTTTTAGTGTTGTTGAGGGTTTCTATGGGTTTATGGATTTTTGAGTTTTTATGGTTTTTTTGAGATTTTAGGAGTTTTAAGGTTATTTAGTGTGTTTTTAACTTTTTAGGGGCTTAAAGAGTTTTTAGATTTTATAGTGTGCCTTTAGGGTTTTATTGGTTTCTATGGTTTTTGATGGGTTTTAGGGTTTTTAATGGTTTTTTATGTTTAGAGTTTTAGGGTCATTTTAGTGATATTTAGTGTTTCTATGGTTTTTTATGTTTTTATGGATTTTATGTATTTTTATGTTTTTATGGTTTTCATAGAGGTTTTTTAGGTTTTAAGGGTTTCAATGTTTTTTTGGGATTTTTATATTTTTTTAATATTTTTATGGGTTTTCAGGGTTCATAGTGCAAGGAATGCTCGGGTCCAGGCTATTCCTAGAACCCCCCAAAATTTATTAAAAGAATAGACACAAAGACACTGCAGACAAGGGAGGGGAGCGATCCATCGATCCACACCAAAAGCCCCTTACGACCTTAGCCAGAAGGCCACAAAAAGAAAGGAAGAAAAACAAAATGAAAAAGTAAACAAGCCAAGAAAGTCCAAAAGGGAAAGCACAAAAGGGGAGGATCAGTCAACATCACCACCAAAATCCTCCAGCTCCGCACCACAAAACCCCATTCCCACACCAAAGACGTAGGGTCCTGAAAATTCCGCAAGGGGGAAATCCAATTACCCCAAAACTTGGAAGAGGACCGAACCGGTCCTCCTACCGGCTTCCAGCAACAGTACGCAGACGGTTCGGAGAACTTCCCTCCCACAGATGATGTTATTCACGAGATAGTGGCGGAGCTCCTATGTGGGCATGAACCAAGAAGACCGTCGGACGTCCGCCCGGTCCCCCACCACGAACCGCGCCAACCGGCCCATTCCGCACGCGCCGTCGTTCGCGAAAGGGAGGCGGAAGCCAGATGCGACCGTGAACCGCGTCGCTCGCGAGACAGAGGCAGAAGCCGTATGCCAATGCAAACCTTGTCCTTCGCGGAATAGAGGTGGATTGGTGTGCCGCCGTGAAGCAACCCCGCATGACGCGACTCATCAAAAATCCTTGGTTGACCGAGTCATCCACTGGTGGGGGATTCCTTCATGGGCTTCCTCAAAAAGCACCATGTTCCCCATCAATACTGCCACTTCGCGACTGTATAAATAATCACCTAGGGGCACCAAAAAGAGGGGTAGGAAGGATAGGTGAAAAATCATGGGGAGACGCTGGAGAAATCGATCCCAGTGGTCCATGACCATTCGCGGACCACATATCATCAGTGGATGCACTCTTCGGCATAGTGGAGAAACTAAACTGCGATCCACATGCAGCCATCTCCTTCACGGATAGTCCCTCCGTGGCCACCCCTCCACGGACCAGTGTCGTTCCCGAAATGGAGTCGGAGATCCTCCGTGGGTGCGAAGCAGGACTGGAGCCAGCCCCTTTACAGATGCCCCTCACGGTCATTTCCTTAACGGTCATCTCATCCGCGGAAAACCTCCTTCACGGACAACCTCCTTCGTGAAAAACCTCCACGGACAGCCTCCACCACAACCATCCTTCACAGACAGCCTCCTTCACGGCCTGCTCCCTTGCAGCCGGATCCTCCGTGGGTACCCCCCTTTGTGGACAGCTCCTACGCGGCTTGCTCCTTCGCGGATGGCTCCTCCACGGCCAGTCCCTCACGGACAGCTCCCTTGTGGCTAGCTCCTACGTGGCCAGTCCGTCGCGGATAGTATTTTCACATTTCACCCCTTGTGCCGCCCCAACATCCATTCTATAAATTACATGAGTCGAGCTACTTCACATGAGACTCCAAAAATCCCATCACCTAGCTCCCATGCTAGGATCATCCAAAAAGGGATTCCATTGCGTATGTCCCACACCAACCATTACTAGGTCTCTCCTACCTAGTCGTCCTGACCACATGACGTTAAACTATATGGCCATCATCCTGACCACATTATGTTAAACTGTATGGCCCTCATCCTGAACACATGACATTAAATTGTATGGAAACCGTCCTCTCTACATGACTATAAACTGTAGAATTCCCTAACATTCAATAATTGGATGCCTCTTGCTTCATGCGAGAGATGACTTATGCTATGTTTACAGTGGCGTAACGTCAAGTGTGATGGAATTTATTCAAACATTCCATCACTCCACCCCACGCTTTGCGTGTACTTCATTCGAATATTCATTCCCTTCCATGTATGAAGGGACCCCCTAACGGCCCGGCCTCATGTCGCATCGGCTCACCTACCGTCCTGGGCCAATACCCCATAATACTTTTGAAAACACATCGAGATAGGTCCTGTGTTTCGAACATGGTCAACAGTCGACCCTCATTTGTTCATCCCCATTTCAGGCTAACGCGATATGGATGTTGTGTTTCGAACACGGTCAACCGTTATCCTCCATCGTCATGCCACCTTCACTATGTTCCAAATGTTGGGCATTTGACTCAAACATTTCATCTCCCTTTGTTTAGACTGATTCAAACACCCTTGGTGTTATCCCGCTTGTGCACTTGCGCGTAGGTGTCGGCCCCCATTATAATCCTCAAACCACCAATGGGTTGGGATGCCATCATATCCAGAAAAGAAGAAGACACATTGGGCCTCCTCAGAGTTTAATCCCCAATCTATCATTATGGGCCACTCCATGCATAAGCCCCACTCCACTTCTCACGGATGCACCTTTCGCGATGTGATCGTCTGGTCCTTGCAGCCTCTTGTTTATCACACTGAGCATGAATCACGTGGGCTTAGAGTAAGAATCGACCATGAAATTCTCTTATGGTCCTCCTCAGAGTGTAATCCCCAATCCATCACTCTGGGCCTCCTCAGAGTGTAAGTACCACTAAGCGAACTCTGTGGACTTTGATCCCTACCTCCTAGACAGGGTACGTAGGAAGCCTCCATGAGGTTCAAGCCCACCACCCATCGGACCACCCAGTCCATCTTCTCGTCGGCTCACT
Source organism: Viscum album (assembly GCA_963277665.1). Lineage (NCBI taxonomy): Eukaryota > Viridiplantae > Streptophyta > Magnoliopsida > Santalales > Viscaceae > Viscum > Viscum album. The sequence continues at coordinate 1,007,367,607 of OY728141.1, forward strand.
GCGCCGCTCCTTGTGTCACCTCAGTGAGTCCATACTCCTCGGGGTCATTAACCCAATGAGGGATGGTAAACCTCAGGAGTAAATTATTATGAGTCCCTACGTTCAGCTGACCATTTCCAACCAAGTTTGAATCCATGGATACTATGTTTGGGTATAAACCAAAGATTTTCGAACATATGAATACATATTAAATATAAAAGAGAGACTCGAAACAGGCAATAACTCCCCCCCAAAAAGAGTGCGATGAGCCCGACTTCCCATCCTCTCAACCAATGTGGGTTCTTAAGTGTCGCTGGTCAGACCATCCGGCAAACACCTGCCTTTGGAAAGCAGGTCCACACGTCATCGGATGTGGAACCGTTGGGCGTTTCGAGTCCAAAACCACATAACAGAAATGGTGAACCCGATGTGAATCTTTAACGAAACATGATGAGTTTAACCTAATCTCACCCTGTTCCCCCGTATACTCTAACAGAGGGCCAAGAAAGGTCATTAATTACGCATGGGATCATGAGATGCTTCTTTGACGGGTTTGCTGTTTTTATTTTTTAAAATGTTTTTATAGGTACGTTCAGAACTCCCTTCGATCCAATGGCATCGCAAAGGAACTCACAAGCGTGTGCTTCCAACTACGCAATGACGAGACTTCCTCAACAACGAAGGACCCCATCACCCACCCAGTGTCTTCAACGCTAGGTTTCAGACAAGCTGATCCAAGAGTACCACGTGAACGATACTCTCCCAACGGTGGAGGCGACCATGCATGCCCTCCAGTCTACCAGAACTCACTGGTCGCCTGCCCGGCAGCGGCCGCAAAGGAAGGTCCATATGGAACATGTCGCCATCTCAAACTGTTTCTGGAGTCTCTCCCCGGAACGGGACAATGAATACCTCCCTTATCATAGGGAGGTGGATGAGGTCGACGCTTAGGACTTCATCCCTATCGAACGAGGGTTCCGCTCCAAGGCCCCCGCCGGAGGGTATCATCGCGGTCATGTCGTGACTCAACATCCTCGCGCCGAGGAGGATGTCTCCCTAAGGATTCAGGCTCACGCTCCCTTAGCTCCGACCCCTTGGACCGCCCGACGAGGGCGGCAAGCGTACAATCGAAGACCGATCATCACCCTAGTCCCTGACGAGGATCTCCACTGCCCAGCCACAGAGATGTACCACGGACACGCACCAACACCTGTTCGCTCCTCCCAAGCCCACCATCCAGACATGGTAGCATTATACGAGCTGGCGCACATCTCCGCTGAGCTCCATCAAGCTCGTCGCTCACGCAGGACGACATCTACCTAGTAGGAACCTCTCCCTAACCAGGGTCGTGAAGCCCACAACCTTGATGTGGCGGCGACCCAGTGCCTGTAGGACCATCTCCTAGAAGATGCTCCTCACACCCTCCATCTTGACATGGCGGCGATCAGCAATGCCCGCCACCCATATGTGGCTGAAATTAATAGGTGGGCACATCTCCCCGCCAACAAAGGCCACATACTCAATACGGTGGGAAAACAATATATGCAGGTCCAGCTCCCTGCAGATGTAAGTAAAGTCTGCCACCCCGATGTGGCAGCAAACGGAGAGATAAACTGGCGTATCTTGGTATAGGGGCAGATTCTTTCAACTGCCCCAACACAAAAGAATTTTCAGTACCCACTGTCTAATGGATGACCGGAGCAGGATATTCCTACTCTGATACCAGAATGGGCCTTCATACCCGTTCCATCAAAAGATGTCTCTCTACATATATTGACAATGATGGAGGAGCAGGTATCGATCCCAGATCATATCTTGCAGACTTTTCAAAATGTAATTGCATCGGCGGAAAGAACAAGGAATCGGGCACGTGAGCCCGTCTCCTCAATTGAGGTGACTCATATAACAGACGAGATAGCCGCCTCGGAGCAGATCTGTATCCCTGCATCTACCTAGGAGGGTTGCCGACCATATTCCATGACTCAAGGGAAACCAGATCGAGCAAATTCACTCGTTCCAACTGGGGGACACCCATCCATCATGGTGGATACTCCAGAGAAGGCATATATCCCTGCTAAAAGTCAAGATGTTTGTCGTCGTATCCCGACAGCATCACATGACCCAATTAGATAGGGACCCAAAGGTGAATGCCATTGTCAACAACAGACGGTCCTCGCTGCCCACAAAAGAGCGCCCCGAACGTGCCAAAGGCAACCAGAAAATAAAGAGGGATTTCATGAATCTTCATTGCTGGAATCTGGGGTTCATAACGCCGCTAATCATATAGCAAAGGCTTAGAAAACTACCCATCAAATACCTTATCATGGGAGTGGAAGTTGCATTTGTGAAGGTCCTCCCCGCAATGTCACTACCTGCAGCTCTGAAGGCCCTCCCCAGAGCACCCGTTTGGGATTCCCCTGTGGGAATATAGCGATCGATCACGAGAGCTCGTCTTTTGATGCGAGTCATGGAAACCCTCCACGTGACTAGAAGATCAAGCAGCAAGAAGGTCCTCCACTTTCTACGGTCCACCCTGAAGGTCCTCCCTGGGGTATACACTACAATCACTCTCCATGCAATGGGACCAAAGATTGTGATAGTAGTCCTCACTATCATAGTCGCATCTACGGAGGCCCACCCCATAGTGGCATCTCATCATGACAAGAAGGCCCTCCTGTTGTCATGGCCTGCCTTGAAGGTCCTCCCTAGAGGTTACGTTGCAACGACACTCCATCCAACCGGGCATAATATCCCATTGGTAGTCCTCTCCACCCTGATAATGGAGCTCCTCCCCATAGAGACATCAGGCAACGAGAAGGTCCTCCCCACGTTGCGGTAGATTCTAGAGGCCCTCCCAAGGGTATATCCCATAGATATTCTCGTTGTGGCTGCAATAATGGTAGTCCTCACCATTGCCACAGTTGTGATGATAGTCCTCGCCACCACGACCTCCATTGCGAAGGCCCTCCTTGAATTGGACACAAGAAACAAGAAGGTCCTCCCCTTGTCACAGTGTTTCCTGAAGGTCCTCCCTAGGATGCACATCGAACGTGAAGCCATGATGGTCATCCTCATCATGATGGAAGTTGTTGCGAAGGCCCTCCCCATAATGATGCTACACAGCCAGAAGGTCCTCCCCTTACTGCAACACGCCTTGGAGGTCCTCCCCAGGGTATGCACTGCAAAAGTCCTATATGCAGTGAAGCATCAAGCAGTAATGGTTGTCTACGCCATTAAGACCACCATTGTGAAGGTCCTCCCCGTGATGGCATATCATATCGACAGGAAGGACCTCCCCCTACCGAAGCAGGAACATGAAATCCCTTGTATGCCGAGGCACTCAGAAGGACAGGATCAAGTATGTCAGATTCCCAGTTAGTCGCCAATGACACCTTTGTTCGATCAGGAGCCGTTTCAGGGCTGCATTCATCTTCTGAACCACCTCGGAATCGCCCACAATACAATTCAATACCTACCAGTCTCACTTCCTCGGCTCACACCTACAGTGAGTGCCTTAGTTGGGCTGACCAGGTAGAGGAATCACTGGAAGAGGTGTATGCTGATATAATTCACTTGAGGAAATGGCTGGCCATGAATGATATACCAGTTATGTTTTGGCCCACATCCACCTCTCAGTTCGACATACCCATTGAGTTGTTGGAAGAATCCGTGCACGAAATCCACGACAATATATGGACAACCCTCCACTAGTTGAAGTCAATCTTCCTGCCCTATGAAGGGTATGTAGACCATGTCAAGATGATAGGAGACCTCCTGCGTCACATCAACCTGGAGGCCCTTCCTACGGCACATAGACAGCGCCCCAAGAGACGTAAAGGGAACATGGAGATACCCTGCCTCCGTGCACTGCATGAGCTACGCCGCCTCATTGGTGACACTCCAACAGGAGTCCATATCAGGGGATGGGGGAACACAAAGCTCTGCATTTCACTCCGTTCCCCACCCAGAAAAACCCGTTTGGAATGGTGTCTTGCAACTTCATCATCTCAAGACGGAAATTGAGTGGTCCCCTTATTCAGGAAAGACAATACAGCCGACAGAGTCGGGCCTTGTGTATGTCCCAGAAGCGTCAGGCCCGACGGGAACAAGTCATTCAAGAACTGTTGAATCAGGCCACTGAGAGCATACAACATGCCTCTTTCCTAAGAGAGGTCCATCAGTGATCTTTGCCTTCCTCCCCATAAGTGATTGATCCACAGTTGAATTCGACACTAAATCTAGTTTACCCCCGAATGGGGGAACGTGAGATCTGGTAGGTCACGACAGTAGCAGCCACTGTTGCCATCCAGGGTCAACCCCAACCTGTAGGGCTGGGGTCATTTTTAACAACAAATGCCCCCATAATACTAATACAAATGGGAAGAGACTCGATGTCCAAGGAACGGAGCCAACCCCAGCCCTCAGGGCTCGGGGAATTATTAGCCCCTCAACAACAACCTCCCCAAAGAGAATCAGTATTCTCTCGTTTAGGGAGGAAGTTCAGAAGAGGAGGTTTCCATCCTATCCCATCATTTGAATCATCATCCCCTCTAAGAGGAAGGCGCACCATATGGTCGCATAAAAGAACTCTCTATGTCACCCTCCGTCAAGAAGTCCGAAGGCAATCCCAGGTCATGAAGGGGACGGCCAGAAGAAGACGCGGGATATCCACTTCCTATTTGGAAGTTGACGTCCCCTCCACCTCGCGATATGAATTCATCAATGCCATAGAGGATAACCCCGTGGATGACACCGGGGAAAATGAAAATCCGGACGGATCAGGAGATGATGGTTCTGGCCAAGTTGTGACTCACAACAAACTCCCAGGTGTGCACACCCGAAACCAGAGGGCCGCCCTAAATATGGCCTTCCTTCCAACAAACCCTCCTTTGCCTACCCAGCGAGCTTCTAATAAGGATAAGAACAAGGGACTGGTTACCCTTAACCCGCCTCCTTCTCTCAACAAAAACGAGACACTCACACTCTAAGAGAGATTCACTTGGCAGGAATACGAGATGAGAGAATTAAGGTGTCTTAACACCGATCTACTCCAGAAGAACCGCCTTATTCAAAGTGAGTCCCAGGGAGAGCCACATCATGCACTCCTAGTAAGTGCACCTCAAAGGCTAAGGCTTGCCCCGACAAACGAAGCACGGTCAGGGATCCTGCCCAATGAGGCACTTAGTTCATCCAACTACTTAAATGTGGATGATGAATACCACGATTTACCTCCACTTAGGCGGAAACCAGAGAAATTACGCCTGAACCCTCCGAGGGTGCCCCGAACGGAATATGCACCCTTGGTATCAGCAAATCCGGATCCTCAGGAAATGCCTCGGGCTACGCCTGCCCAGAATCGGGCCCAACAGGATGTAAACTAGGGCCTCACCAACACAATCAAGGAACTAATAGCTCGATTGGAAGCGATGGAAGGTCGACGCACTCCGATACTGCCAAAGCAGAAACCCGACCCAGATTGGGTGACCAACACACTGCCTCCACCCAATTTTGGGAGCCCTTTATTCCCTATTTTCAATAGTTCAGGCGATCTGGAACAACATTTAATGCACTATGAATCCTATTGCGACCATATTATGGGAAATCCAGAACAAAAAGAAGTAGTGAAACTCAGATGATTCGTACGGACCTTGCAAGTATCCACCTTCATCTGGTACATGAGTCTGTTAGCCCAGTCAATAAAGATCTGGGAAGACCTTCGTCAGTAAATCTTGTTCCATTTCTGCTCGACGTTTCCCAAAACAACTGTCAACGAACTCATGAACTACAAGCAGAGGGAGAACGAGAGGGCCTCATATTTCATTGCCAGATGGAAAGGTCTGACTTATTCTATGAATATGCCAATTCCTCAATATTAGATGTTAGCCATATGCATCGATAATCTTAGAGATGAGTTGTGAACACCACTCATACCAGTGGAGTGCACCACTGGCTTCCTCCATCTCTCGGTCATTGCCCAATGAATTGAGGACTCCCTACAATGGACTAATTCGATGTCCTGAAAATCCCCACAAGCTCCTATGAAAAGAGTCCCTAGAGCTAAGGCATCCGCTGTCACACTCAAGACGACCCCTTTGCCCGCTCCACCACTTAGGCCTCCACCAAATCATCAAGGGACCTCTGCATATCAGCAACCACCTCCGCCTAAACAGGACGATCAGCGAGGACCGACCCACCAAGCGACACCATCAGGGACAACCAACTAGGTTGACCTGTCAGAGGACGAAGAGTCAATCTTTGGTTCTATTAACTTCATACATCTTATGGAATCATTCTTTGACGAAGTGTATGGTTATGAACCTCAGTTACTTGCATGAGGATCTAGGAGGAGGAATCACAGAGGTAGGGGATACTAGGGGAGACACTGTCGTGGCTGAAACCAACCCTATGGTTGGACCCTGGCTCAAACCGTTAATATTTCGGAAACCCATGGGAGAGCCCTTCAACATACTCAGTAGGAGAAAGAATGCCCCTCCACCTCCACAAGAAGCCAATATGTCCCTATTATTCTATGATGCCCACCATAGGAGGAACAAGTGTTTGGTCTCCTAGTGCGCACAAACAGACCTGCCGAGCCAAGTCCCCAGAACGCGGGAACACCATCGAAATCCATGTGATGCAACTGGCATCAGTACCAGCCAAGTTGTCAATCCTGGATTCCCTGAGTTAGTCAGTCGACCTCAGGGAGGCGCTTATAGAATCTTTGATCAGCCCCCAGGAGTTTCAAGCCGAGATAGATGCCGCAGAGATTTACTAGATGGAGACTGGCCTGGATGAATGCAATGCGGTGATTTCCTTCGCCAATCAGGATGAAGATTCCATCATGAAAAGACACATTAGACCATTATACGTGTCTGGCACACTGAATGGTATTGAGATCCGGAAAGTCCTTATAGAAAATGGCTCTGGAGTTAACCTCCTTCCCCTAGAGACACTCCGTAGGTTGGGCTATAGTGAGGATGACCAAATTCCCTCGGCCACAACTCTATTGGGTTACGTCAAGAGTGAGCAGAAACCAATGTGAAAAATTAATCTAAGGAAAAATTTTGGTGACCTGGTATCCTACACGGAATTCCTGGTGGTCCAGCAGAGCACAACATTCAATGCCCTGCTGGGAAGGCCATGGCTCCATAAGCACATGGTTGTTCCTTCATCATACCACCGGTTTATCAAGTACTATATCAATGGACAAAGTGGAACATTGCACGCCAAAAAGGCCCATTTAGAGCTCTCTGAGTCTCATTACATTGACGTCGGATTCTATGAGAAAAAGTAAAAGAAGCCTTTGGTTGATGGTGTCGACTGGATCCCCGCCCGAAATGACTTGGAAATGGTTCCTGATGACCCTCTCAGGCAGATTGGCGGAGATTATGTACTGCCCATCAACCACATGGAGGGTAGGAGTTCAAGTCCGGACACACACTCAGATGTCCTCATGGATTCAGCCATAAAGGCAGAGTGTGATAGTGTGGGAACGCCCACTGACCCTAAAAATGGGGAGGAGAACTCGAGTATGGAAGCCCACGACACCTCACCTCAGGAATCCCAAGAGCTCGCATCAGGAGCTCTCTCCTCATCGGACCAAGAAGAAGAGGACTTGGGAGAAGAAGGGGGGATGATCTCAGGGATGCACCTTCTGCATTTGAGGAAGGAATGTCCACCACTGTGGACGAAATCAGGGAAATAAATCAGGGTACCGAGGAAGACCCAAGGCCCACTCTCATTATTGCAGTCATGTCCCCCAAAGATCAGGAGGTATATACCACCTTCTTGAGACAAAATCGCGATGTCGTTGCATGTAATTACAAAGAAATTATGGGACTCTATCCTGAGGTGGCAACACACCCCTAGGTCTTCTAGAAGACTACCGTGGCTATCAAAAGGCTTCCAGAAGGATGCATCCCTCACAAGCTACCAAGATAGAGGCTGAAGTCGATAAGATCATTAAAGCATGCCTCATTCGAGAGGTCTAGTACCCCATTTTGTTGGCCAACATCGTCCCTATCATGAAAAAGAATGGTAAAATCCATGTCTGCCATGACATCAGATTTTTTAATCGGCATTTTCCGAAAGATGACTTCACGGTTCCAATCACCGAGTTGTTAATCGATGCAACGGCCGGGTATGAGGCCTTGTCCTTCATGGATGACTGTTCCGGCTATAACCAAATCAGGAAGGCCTGATAAGACGAATAAGACACTACTTTTAGGGCCCCTAAAGGGGTATTCTGCTAAAGGGTCAGTCCCTTTGGTCTCAAGAACACTGGCGCCACATATCAACGCACCATTCATCGGATCTTTAAGCCGTTTCTGGGGAAATTCGTTGAATGTTACGTGGATGACATGGTGGTCAAATCCAGAAAGCACTCAGATCAGCTGTCAGACCTTGAGACCATCTTCAACAAACTCCAACAGCATATCTTGAAGATGAACCCGTTGAAATTCACCTTCGGGGTTACCTAAGGGAAATTCCTTGGCTTCGTTATACGCCATCGCATCATCAAAGTCGACCCTAAAAAAGACAAAGGCTATCATGAGCCTTCCACCTCCCCGCAACCTCACTGAGTTGAGAGCATTCCAAGTGAACTTGACCTATATTAGTCAGTTCATAGTCAACCTGGCAGGCAAGTGTTTTCCCTTCACCATGTTAATGAAGAAGGGTGTCGCATACCAATGGGGAGATGACTGCCAAGAGGTCTTTGAAAGCCTGAAGAGATACCTCTTGAGCCCGCCGATTCTCATGCCACCAGTCGAAGGAAGACCGCTCATCCTATAATTGATGTCCCTAGAGAAATCTTCCATCGACTGCTACGCCCCCACACCCTCTCACCCTCCGGGCCGATCCCTTCGCTACCGTCACTGAACCCCATGAAAAATGGAGATTCGCACCACAAACTTTTCAGGTCAGGTCAACAGTTTTTTACATTTCACCATTGCGCTGCCCAAACATTTGTCTTATATATTCTATGAGTTGATCTACTCCTCATGACTCTCCTATAACCCCATTACCTAGCTCCTTTTTCTAGGTTTATCTAGAAAGGGCCGCCCTTGCATAAGTCCCACACCAACCTTTGCTAGGTCTCTCCTACCTAGTCGTCCTGACCACATGATGTTAAACTGTATGGCCCTCGTCCTAACCACATGACGTTAAACTATATAGCCCTCGTCCTGACGACATGATGTTAAACCGTATGGCCTTTGTCCTATCCATATGACATTAAACTATATGGAAATAGTCTTCTGTACATGACTATAAACTGTAGCACTCCATATGTTCCAAACGTAGGATGCCTCTTACTCCAAATAAGAGATTCCTTATGCTCCAAGAATAGGATTCCTAATGTCATGATCATAGTGGCGTAATTTCAAGAGCATTGGAATCCATTCAAACATTCCATCACTACACCCCATGCTTTTCTTGTCCTTCATTCGGATCCTCATACACGTACATGTATGAAGGGACCCCGTAATAACCTAGTCCCATGCCGCATTGGCTCACCTACCATCTTGGACCAAAGCCCCGTAAGACTTTGGAAAACACTTCGAGATAGGTCCTATGTTTCAAACATGGTCAGCAGTCAACCCTCATTTGTTAATCCCCATTTCAGGCTAACGTGATGTGAATGCTGTGTTTCCAACATGTTAAATAGTTATCTTCCATCTCCATGCCACCCTCATAGTGTTTCAAATGTCGGGCATGTAATTAAAACTTTTCATCTCCCTTTTTTTGGAATGATTCCAACGCCCTTGGCATTTTCCCGCTTGTGCACTCGCGCATAGTCTCATCCTGACTAAATGATTTCAAATTGCACATACCTCGTCCTATCCATAGAACGTTAAACTATATGGAATTAGTCCTCTCTACATGACTATAAAATGTACCATTCCACAAAATTCAATAATTGGATGCCCCTTGCTTCATGCAAGAGATTCCTTATGCTCCAAGAAAAAGATGCCTCATGCCATGTTTACAGTGGCATAACATCAAGAGTGCTGGAATACATTCAAACATTCCATCACACCGCCCCATGCTTTGTGTGTCCTTCATTCAGATCTTCATCCTATTACATTTCTAAAGGGGCCCCCTAATGGCCTGGTCCCATGCCGCCTCGTCTCACCTACCATCCTGGTCCAACGCCTCGGGAGACTTTGGACAACACTTCGAGATACGTCTTTGTTTCAAACATGGTCAACAGTCGACCCTCAATTGTTCGTCCCCATTTCAGGCTAACGTGATATGAATGCTATGTTTTGAACATAGTCAACAGTTATCCTCCATCACCATTCCAGCCTCATTGTGTTCCTAATTTCAGGCATGTAATTCATACTTTTCATCTCCCTTGGTTCAGACTGATTCCAACACCCATGGCGTTATCCCGCTTGTGCACTTGCGGATAGGCGTTTGCCCCCATTATATTCCTCAACCCACAAATGGGTTGGGATTCCCGCATGGACAGACATGAGGAAGAATCCTTGGGACTCCTCAGAGTGTAAGCCCCAATCTATCATTATGGGCCACTCCATGCATAAGCCCCACTCCATTACTCACAGATGCACCTTCTGCAACCTGATCATCTGGTCTCTGCTGCCTCTTGTTTCTCACACCGAGCATGACTCACGTGGGCTTAGAGTAACCATCGACCATGAAATCCTCTTATGGGCCTCCTCAGAGTGTAAGCCCCAATCCATCACTCTGGGCCTCCTCAGAGTGTAAGCCCTAATAAACGAACTATGTGGAGTTTGATCCCTACCTCATAGACAGGGTACGGTGGAAGCCTCCATGAGGTTCAAGCCCACCACCCATTGGACCAACCATTCCATCTTTACGTCGGCTCACCGCGCCACTCCTTGTGCCACCTCAATGAGTCCAGACTCCTTGAGGTCATTAACCTAATGAGGGATGGTAAACCTCAGGAGTAAATGATTCTGTGTCCCTGCGTTCATCTGACCATTTCCAACCAAGGTTGAAACCGTGGAAACCATGTTTGGGTATAAACCAAAGATTCACGAACATATGAATACGTCTTAAATCTATAAGAGAGTCCTGGAACATGAAATAACTCCCCCCAGAAAGGGTTCGATGAGCCCAACTTCCCATCCTCTTGACCAATGTGAGTTCTTAAGTGTCGCTATTCAGACCATCTGGCGAATGCATGCCTTTGGAAATCAGGTCCTCGCATCATCGGATACGGAACTGTTGGGTGTTTCGAGGACGAAACCACGAAACAATAGGTTATAATGATTTTTATGTTTTTTAGCTTTACATGTGGTTTTTATTAGTTTCTATGGTATTTTACATATTTATGGATTTTTAGGGTTTATTTAGGGTTTCTATGGTTTTGTATGTTTTTAAGGGATTTTGATGGGTTTTAGGGTTTTTATGGTTTTTTGGGTTTTTTCATTTTATGGGGTTTTTGGGTTTATAGGTATTTTAGAGTTTTTATGTTTTTAATGTGTTTTAGGGGTTTAAATTATATTTATAGTTTTTAACAGTTCTATATATATTTTTAGTGTTTTTTAATTTTTATAGGTTTTATAGTAATTAAGGGTTTTTAATTTTTTTTAAGGTCTTTAGGGTTTTACATGTTTTATGGGGTTTTTATGGGAATTAAGTGTTTTTCGGTTTTTAAAAATTTCTTATGGTTTTTTAGTTTTTTAGAGTTTCTTATAGTATTTTTATTGGTTTTTAGGGGTTTTTTATTTTTTTTGGGATTCTAGGTATTTTGAGGAATTTATAGGGTATTTAGTATTTTTAGTATTTTTAGGTTTTTTGTGTGGATTTAAGTGTATTTAGGGTTTTATGATTTTCTTAGGGTTTTTAACATGTTATGGATTTTTAGGGGGTTTTAGAAATTTTATGGGTTTTTATGTTTTTTATGAATTTTTAGGTGTTTAGGGTTTTTTATGGATTTGAGGGTTTTTAGGGGTGTTTTTGGATTTTTAATTTTTAGCGTTTTTTTTTGTGTTTTTAAGGTTTTTAATGTTTTTTAACATATTTAGGGGTCTAATGTTTTTTAGAGTTTTAATTTCTTATAAGGGTTTAATATATTTTTATGGTTATTATGTTTTTAGAGATTTTTATGGTTTTTATAGGTTTTAGGGTTTTTTGTTCTTTTAGGCGTTTTAAAATTATTAGGTTTTTTTGGGTTTAAATTGAATTTAGTTTTTTAAGGTTTTCTTCATTTTTTTGTTTTAGTTTTTTTATTTTTTTAGTGATTTTTTGGGATTATTTATAATTTTTTTGGTTTTTTAATTTTTTTGGATTTTTGAGGGGTTTTAGGGATTTTTTGGTGGTTTATGATTTTTAAGGTTTTTAGTTGTTTTAAATTTTTAGAGGTTTTAAGTGTTTTAGGGTTTTTAGGATTTATTAACGTCTTTCATAGTTAAAAGTGTTTTCTTAATTTTTTTTTGAAATTTGTAGTGTTTTTTTAATTTTAATTATTTTTAGAGATTTGGGGACTGTGAGGGTATTTAGGGGTTTTATGGGTTTTTTTATTTTTACGATTTTTAGAGTTTTTAGGTGTTTAAGGGTTAGTTATTTTTTTACATTTTTAGGAATTTAAAGTGTTTTTAGACTTTTTATTTGGTTTTATGGTTTTTATTGATTGTAGGGGTTTTCATATTTTGTGGGGTTGTTATGGGTTTTTTGGTTTTTTGGTTTTAGGGCCTTTTTTTATTTTTAGTTTTTTTGGGGACTTAGGGTTTTAAGTGTCTTTGGTTTTTATGGTTTTCTTAGTGGTTTTTAGTGGTTTTAGGGTTGTTATGTTTTTAGTAATTTTTTGGATATTTTTATATATTTTTTTGGATTTTATGGATTTAAGAGATTTTTAAGGTTTTTAGGGTTTTAGGGGTTTTATATTTTTTTACATTTTTCAGAGGTTTAGGTTTTTTAGTATGTTATGGTTTTATTATGTTTTTTCTTAATTTTTAGTTATTTTATGTTTTTTGGGGATTTTTATGTATTTTTTGGATTTTTATGAGGTTCTAGTTTTTTTATTTTCTGGGTTTCTAGGTAGTTTTAAAGAATTTATGGGATTTTTTTGTTTTTTTGTGGTTGTTTTTCTTTTTTAGAGTTTCTAATTTTTTTAGAGTTCTTATAAAAATATTATGGGTTGAATGTGTTTTAGTGGTTTCTAGGGTTTTATGTGTTTTTAGGTCTTTTATAGTTTTTTTGGGTTTTATGGTTTCTAGAGGATATTATTGTTTTTAAAGTATTTTAGGGTTTTTAGCTTTTTAGGTTTTGGGGGGGGGGTGTATATTTTTTAGGTTTTTAATATTTTTATAGGATTTCATGGTATTGTGGTATTTTATGTTTTTAGGTATTTTTATGGATTTTTTAGGATTTTTATGGGTTTTAGAGTTTTTTGGCAGCATTACAGTGTTTTTAGGTTTTTTTGGGATTTTATAGTTTTTAGATATTTTGAGGGTTTTTATTGTTTTTCATTTTTTTGGGTTTTATAGGATTTATATAATTTTTTATTTTTTGAGGGGTTTTAAGTGTTTTATGGTTTTTATGGTTTTCATTGGGGTTTTTTTGGTATTTATTTTTTTTCTATTCTTATGGATTTTTAGTTGTTTTTTGGATTTTTAGGTTTTTATAGGGTTAGGATTTTGAGGTTTTTTAGTGTTTTAGGGTTTCTAGTGTTTTGATGTTTTTAGGGTTTTTCATGGTTTTATGTTTTTTAGGTTTTTTATGGATTTCTCTAGGTTTTGAAAGGTATTTTGGTTTTTTAGGTTTTAGGGATTCTTAGGTCTATTTTAGTAATTTTATAGTTTTTAGGGTACTATGGATTTTGACGGTTTTTAGGGTTTTTAGTGTTATTATTATTATTTTTTCGGTTTTATGGTTTTTTATTTTCTCTGGGTTTTTAAATTTTTAAATAATTTTGTAATATTTTTATAGGATTAACGGATTTTAGAGAGTATGGGGGTTTTATATGTTTTCAGGGTATTTTATGGTTTTTATGGGTTTTATGTATTTTAGGGGATTCACAGTTTTTTGGATCCTTTAGTGTTTTTATAATTTTAAGAGTTTTAAGGGGTTTTATGTGTGTTTAGATTATTAAGGTATTCTTAGGGTTTTTAGGGGTTTTATAGTATATTTTTTAATGTTTTCATAAGGTTTTTTGTGGGTTTTAGGGTTTTCTAAAATTTTAGGGATTCTTGGGTATTTTTTAGGTTTTTATTATTTTTAGGGATTAGATGGATTTTGATGGTTTTTATAATTTTTTGTGTTTTTAGGGTTTTTAGTGTTTTTATGGTTTTTAGGGGTTTATGGTTTTTTAGTTTTTTACAATTTTTATAGAGTTTTTTGGTTTTTTTAGCATTTTAGGTATTTTTAGGATTTTTATAATTTTGGGGTATTTTAAATTTTATGTTTTTAGGTTTTTTATGGTTTTTTGGGGGTTTGGGGGTTTGTTGAGTTCATTAAAATTTTTAAGATTTTAGCGTTTTTAAATTTTTTGTGTGTTTAAAGAGTTTTTATATTTTTTAATGGGTTTTTATGATTTTTATGTGTTTTTAGGGGGTTTTATGTTTTTAATGGGTTTTTATGTTTTTTATGTTTTTATGAACTTTAAGGTCTTTTAGGGTTTATTGCATATTTGGGTTTTTAGGGGGTTTAACCATTTTTAGTTTTTAATGGTTTTCTTAGCGTTTTTCAGGGTTTTTATGGGTTTTTTATTTTTACAGATTTATTTGGGATCTTAGGATTTTTATGTTTTTTATAGATTTTTAGAGTTTTTATGGGTTTCATGTGTTTTAGGGGTTTAAAGGGTTTTAATCAGTTTTATGTTTTTAATTGTTTTATGTGTTTTCTATGTTTAAGGGGTTATTAGGTTGTTTCTTTATTTTTAGAGGATTTTTTTTATTTTTTGGGTATTTTTAGGTATTTTTAGGATGTTTATTATTTTTTGGCATTTTAAATATTTTGAGTGATTTTTGGGTTTTTATATTTTTTTGTGGTTTTAGGTTTTTCGGAAATTTTAAGGTTTTTAGATTTTTTTAATATTTTTACAAATTTAAATGGTATTTATATTTTTTTAATGGTTTTAGGGTTTATTTGGTTTTTATGGGTTTTTAGTTTTGGGGGTTTGAGCGTTTTTATAGTTTTTAGGATTTATAGTGTTTGTTTAGATTTTTGGGTGTTTTATGTGTTTTTTAAATTTTAAGGTTTTATTAATATTTTTAAAGGGTAAATGGTTTTTCACGAATATATATATTTTCAAGGAATTTTAGAATTTTTATGGATTTTAGGGTTTTTAGGGATTTTGAGGGTTTGGGGGATTCTTGGCAGTGAGCATTTTTTTGTTTTTAGTGGTTTTAAATGTTTTTCAAATTTTAGGGATTTTTTATGTTTTTTCTAGGTTTTTAGGGGTTTTTATGTTATATAAAATTTTATGTATTATTATAATTTTTATGATATTTATGGGTTTTAGAGAATTTGAGGGGTTTTTTTGGTTTTAGGGCTTTTTATGATTTTTTATTTTTTTCGAGTTTTTTGGGTATTAAAGTTTTTTATAGTTTTTTAACATTTTTAAGGATTAATTGGTTTTTTAGGTTTATTTGGTCTTTATTGTTTTTATTGATTTTGGTGATATAAATGGATTTATTGGGTTCTATGGTTTTAAGGGTATTTTAGGTTTTTTGGATCTTTTTGGGTTTATTTTCGTTTTTCATGTTTTTAATATTTTTATATTTTTTCTGTTTTTAAGGTATTCATAAGGTTTCATAGGGTTTTTAGTGTTTTTTATTTTTGTATGGATTTTATGATTTTTTATGATTTTTATGGGATATTTTGGTTTATTGGGATTTTAAGGATTTTTATGTTTTCATGGGTTTTTTAGAGGTTTTATGGTTTATATGATTTTAGTGGTTTTTTTTGTTTTATGTTTATATGTTTTTATTATGGATTTTATGTTTTCAATGATTTTAGGGATTTTTTAATATTTTTATTTGATTTTATGGATTTTGGGTGGTTTTGGAGGGATTTGGGGTGATTTGGTGTTTTATGATTTTTAGGGGTTTTATGGGTTTTTTTGGATTTTTATGGGTTTTTGTGTTTTTTGGGGTTTTCTTCGTTTTTAGAGTTTTTATCATTTTTAGGGGATTAAATGGATTTTATATTTTTATGTTTCTTTAGATTTTAGGGTTTGTTAGTTTTTTTGGGTGTTCATGGTTTTTAGGTATTTTTGGTTCTTTTAGGGTTTTTAGTGATTTTAGAAATTTTAGAGTTTTAGTGATTTTAGGTGTTTTTTTGGTTTTGAAGTTTTTCATAGTGTTTTAATGAATTTTTTAAAAAAATTATGATTTTAATGGATTTTTAGGGCTTCTATTTGTTTTTTGGATTTTGAGGGATTTTTAGGTTTTTTTGGGTTTTTAGGGTTTTTTTGGATTTTAAGGTTCTTGGTGTTTTTAGGATTATTCGGGGTTTTATGTAATTTTTTTATTTTAATATTTTCTTAGGGTTTTTCTTGTTTGTTAGTATCTTTCATGTTTTAGGGATTTCAAGGGATTTTTTTGATTTTTATTTGTTTTTAAGCCTTGAGGGATTTTTTGGGTTTTAGCACTTTTTTTTATTTTTACAGTTTTATGGTTTTTTTAGTGTCTTAGGTTTTCTTTTGAGTTTTTAGGATTTTAAGGTTTTTTAGTCTTTTTTAACATATTTTGGTGTATGAATTGTTTTTTGTGTTTTCCTTATTTTTATAGTTTTGGTGGGTTTTTACAGTTATATTAGGTTATTAGGAGCTCTTATAGATTTTAGTGGTTTTTGGGTTTTTAGGTTATATTAGGGTTTTAATGGGTTTTAGTGTTTTTAGGTTTTTGGGTTTTTATGTGTTTTTTGGTTTTAAAGATTTATTAGTGGGATTTAGGGTATTTAGGAGTTTTTATGTTTTGAGGAATTTTTAGGAATTTTTATTTTTTTTATATTTGTAGGGTTTTTAAGATTTTGAGGGTTTAAGGGTGTTTTAGGAATTTATGGATTTTCAGGTTTTTACGGTTTTATCATTTTTTCATTTTTGGGGTTTTTGGTGTTTTAATGGTTTGAAGGATTTGTTATGGTTTTTAGGATTTTTTTATTTTAGGGGTTTTTATGGATTTTTATGATTTTTATAGTTTTTTATGTTTTTTGGGATTTTGAAGGATTTTATGGATTTAGGGTTTTTTGGGCTTTTATGAATTTTTGGGATTTGAAGGTTTTTTCTGAATTTGTAGGGTTTTTCTGTTTTTTATAGTTTTATAACATTTTTATTGGTTTCAAGGGGTTTTATATTTTTTAGTTATATGATGTATTTATCCAGTTATAGGGGTTTTAATGGATTTTAGGGATTTTTTGGGTTTTAGGGGATTTTATGTTTTTTGGGTATTTTAGGATTTTTATCATTTTTTAGGATTCTTAGGGGTATGCAATGTTTTTATATATTTATTTTTTTCTTATAATTTTTAGGGTAAAAAATATTTTTTACATTTTTAGGGATATTTTGGGATTCTTAGGATTTTTTTGGGTTTTTATGATTTTTAGGGATTTTGAGGATTTTTTGGGTGTATGGGTTTTTTGGGGATTTTTAAGGTTTTTATATTATTTATGTATTTTTGGGTTTTATGTGTTTTCATGTTTTTATGGTTCTATTTGGGGGTTTCAAGGTTTTTGGAATTTTTAACATTTTTATGGATTTTTATGTATTTTTAGAAATTTTATTATTTTGAGGGTTTTTATGGAATTTGTGGGTTTTTTGTTTTTTAGGGTTATAGGTTTCTGGGGATAATTTTTATGGTTTTAGGTATATTTTTTTAGTCTTTTAGGGTTTTTATGGTTTTGAGTGTTTCTTAATGTTTTTGGGGTTCAAAATTATTTTTACAGTCTTTAGGGGGTTTTAGGGTTTTTATAGGTTTGTTGGAGTTTTTATAGATTTAGCGGTTTTATGGTTTTTAGTAGTTTTTAGGAGTTTTTTTGGGTATTTTATAGTTTTTACCATTTTAAAATTTTTTAGTTGTCATAAGTGATTTTAGGGGTTTGTTGTCAAAAGTGGTTTTTAGGGGTTTTATAGGTTTTTTAGTTGTCATTAGTGATTTTAGGGGTTTGTTGTCCTAAGTGGGTCTTACGGGTATTTTGGGGTTTTAAGGTTTTCTTATGTTTTTCATCATTTTTAGGGTTTTTTCTATTTTACATGTTTTCATTTTTTTAGAATGTCATGTGTTTTTAGGTTTTCATGGTTTTATTAAGGTTTTTTAATATTTTTAGGTATTTTTTCGGATTTTCAAGGTTTTTATGGGTTTTTGGGGTTTTAGTTATTTTATTGGTTTTTTGGTGTTTAGGGGTTTTTAGGATTTTATTGTAATTTCGGTTTTAGGGTTTCTTTTACTTTGAAATTATAATTATGGTATTTTTGGGGGTTTTAATTTTTTTAGGGTTTAAATAGGGTTTTGTTTTTAGGGATTTTTTGGCGTTTTATTTGTTTTAAAGGTTTTCAAGTTTTTAATGGTTTTATTGTTTTTAGTGGTTTTAGGGTTTTAGATTCTTTTTTGACCTTTTTAGGTTTTTAGCATTTTTTAGCTTTTTCAGGTATTTAATTATTTTGAGTATTTTAATTTTTTCAAATGTTTCTTCTAGGTTTTAGGGTTTTTTACATTTTTAAAGGATTTTTATGTTTTTAGGATTTTAACTATTTTTATGGGTTTTAGTGTTTTTAGGTTTTTATTGTTTTTGGAATTTTAGGGTTTTAAAGTGTTTAATTTTTTTCGGTTTCTAATACTTCCAAAGAGGATTTTAAGAATTCTTGGTTTTTTTTACTTTTTTATTTATTTTTAGGGCTTCAAAAAAATTACAGTCTTTTTGTCTTTAGGGATTTTAATGGGTTTTAGGGTTTTTAGTGATTTTATGGTTCTTATAGTTCTTTTACTTTTTAGGGTGTGTTCGAGTATTTTAGGGTTATTAATTTTTTATATTTTTTAAATATTTTTAGTTGTTTAATATTTTTTAGTGTTTTTAGTATTTTTTGGGTATTTTTGGTGTTTAGGTTTTTATGGTTTTTATAGATTTTATGGTTTAATGGGGGTTTAAGGGGTTTTTATGGAATTTTTAATCTTTTTAGGGGTTTAGGGTTTTTTACAATTCATGGATGTTTCTAATGTTATTAGGTTTTTATGTCTTTATAAATTTTATTTATGGTTTTATGGTTTTTTAGGGATTTGAATATATTTTTTAGGATTTTGATGGGTTTTTAGGGATTTTGAGTGGATTTGTTATTTAGGGATTCTATTCTTTTTATGGATTTTTGGGTTTTAGGTATTTTTTATTATTTTATTGTATTTTTAATGTTTCTCTAGGTTTTTTAATTTTTTAGGGGTATAAAGTGTTTTAAGAGTTTTTAGTGAATTTTTTTTTGTTTTTAGGGTTCTTGAAGGGTTATAGGGGGTTTTAGGGGTTTAGAGGATTTAGGATGATTTTAGGTTTTTAAGGGGTTTTTTTGCGTTTTTATTTTTTCAGGGGTTCTAATTATTTTTATGTTTTGAAGGTTTTATTATATATTTAATGGTTTTTAGTTTTTTAATAGTTTTAGGGGCTTTATGGATCCTTTATGGTTTTTAGTTGTTTTGTAGGAATTTATGTTTTATTAGGTTTTATTGTTTTCATGGTTTTTAAAGGTTTTTAATGTTTTTAGGTTTTTAATGATTTAATAGTGTTTTTCAAGTTTTTAGGGTTTCATTTGTTTGTATAAATTTTTATGTATTTTTAAATATTTTCTTTGTTTCTTTATGGTTTTAGAGATTTTGAGAGTATTTGGGAATTTTTTGGGTTTTATGATTTTTTTTGGTATTGGGGTTCTCTTTTGATTTTTAGGGTTTTTAATGTTTTTAGAGTTTATTAACGTTTTTAGTGGGATTATATGGTTTTTATTGGGTTTTATTATTTTTATCAGTTTTATGGTTTTGTAAGGTTTTTGGTGGTTTTTATTGTTCATAGGGTTTTTAATACATTTTAAGATTTTTTGGGGTTTTTGGGTTTTTTCTGCTTTTAGGAATTTTCAATGTCTTATGTTTTTAAGGTTTCTAATTGTTGTTAAGGGTATTTATGGTTTTTAATGTTTATATATTTTTTGGGTTTTTTATAATTTTTATGGGTTTTTATGGATTATAGTGATTTTGATAGTATTTAGGGTTTTTAATTTTTTATGGTTTTTTGGTGTTTTAAGGGTTTTTGAGTTTTTAGGTTTTTGGTTTTTTATAGTTCTTAACTTTTTTAGGGTTTAATGGGTTTTTATAATTTTTATGTTTTTTTGTGATTTATTAGGGTTTTTTTGTTTTTTGTGTTTTTTTCCATTTTTTTGGTTTTTATTGGTTTTTAGGTGTTTTATGGTTTTTAGGGTATTTTTAGGGTTTTTAATAATTTTAGGGTTTTTAGGGGTTAATGTGTTTTAGGTTATTAAGGGTTTCTTAGGTGGTTTTAGGGGTTTTTTTCATTTTAATGGGTTTTTAGGATATGTTGGAGGTTATAGTATTTTTGTGATTTTAATGGATTTATGGGATTTTAGTGTTTTTGGGGTTTTTGTGTTTTTTAGATTTTTATTGGCCTTATGTTTTTCAGGTGTTTAATGTTTTATTTGGTGGTTTTAGGTTTTCCAGGGGTTTTTATGTTTTTATGGATTTTATGATTTTTCTTGATTTTTAAAGATTTTTACAGTTTTTAGTAATTTTGATGGTTTTCATGTATTTAGGGATTTTTGGGTTTTTATGGTTTTAAAAAAATTAGATATTTTAATATTTTTAGAGGTTTAATATGTTTTTTTAATTTTTATTCGTTTTATATTTTTATGGGTCGTTAGTTTATTTTAATGATTTTGGGGGTTTTTAAGATTTTTAGGTGTTTTATAGGTTCTTGGACATTTTAGGGGTTTTTGATTTTTTTTGGGTTTTTAGGGGTTTTATATATTTTTTAGGTTTTTAAGTTTTTCTTAGTGTTTTTAGGCTTTTTAGATATTTTTACAATTTTATGGATTTTTAGCTCTTTTTAGTATTTTTATGTTTTCTAGGGTTTTAAGAGATATTGACGACTTTCAAATTAATTTAGGGTTTTATAGGTTTTACAGTTTTTTAGAGTTCTTAGTGGATTTTTATAGTTTTTATGGGTTTCTAGGGGTTTTCAATTTCTCTAGAGATTTTATAATATTTAGGTATTTTTATGGGTTTTATAGTATCTTTAGGGTTTTATATTTTTTTTCATTTTTAGATTTCTAAGGGTTTTAATCATATTTAGGTTTTTAATGTTTTATTAGTGTTTTTCATGTTTTTTATGCATTTTTTTGTTTTTAGGGATCATTATTACTTTTTTGGGGATTTTATGGTTTTTTGGGGTTGTAGGGATTCTGAGGCGTTTTGTGGGTTTTTAGTGTTATTATGGTATTTTGGTTTTTAGAATTTTTAGGGGTATTATGGATTTTATGTGTTTTTTAGTATTTTATTGTTTTTAGGGGTTTTTTAGGTATTTTGGGTTTTTTATATTTTTATGTACTTTTAGGTATTTTGGGGATTTTTACGGTTTTAAAAGGTTTTAGGGATTTTGATGGTTTTTATGTTTTTAAGTGTTTTGGGGGTTTTTTGGATTTTTAGTGTTTTTGGGTTTTTAGATTTTTTTTAGGGTTTTATGTTTTTAGAGTTGTTATCATTTTTTGGGTTTAAATGGTTTATTGATTTTTTAGTGGTTTTAGGGGTTTTATAGGGTCATAGTGTTTTTATTGTTTTTATGGATTTTTAAGGTATTTATTTTTTATGGGGTTTGGGGTATTTTTGGGGTTTTTAGGGTTTTTATCATTTTTTAGAGTTTTCCCTTTTTAAGGTGTTTTTAGGTTTTTAGTGTTTTATTAGGGTTTTTAGGTTATTTTTGGTTTTTTAATTTTTTTTTGATTTTAGGGATTTTTTAGTACTTTTTATTTTTAATGGTTTTTAGGGATTTTGGGGTTTAATTTTTTGAAGTGTTTTATGGATTTTATGGTTTTTGGGGGTTTTTGAGTTTTTTATGGTTTTTTGGGGTTTTATGTTTTTTCTAGTTTTTTAATGTTTTAGGGGTTTAAATTGTTTTTAAAATTTTTAGTCATTTTTTAATGTTTTTAGTTTTTTTATGTTTTTAAAGGTTTTTAAGGGTTTTTTGGGTTTTTTGATGTTTTTATGGGTTTTAGGATCTCTTTATTTTTTTTACGGTTTTTAATGTTTTTATATTTTTTAGGGGATTTAAGTGTTTCTAAAAAATATAATTCTATCTTAGGGGTTTTTATGGTTTCTATGAGTTTTTATTTTTTATAAATTCTTAAGGATATTTTAAGATCTTTATAGTTTTCTATGGTTTTTTTTATATTTTTTGGTTTTTATAGTTTTTAGGCTTTCTAGTGTTTTTTAGGATTTTGTCCATTTTTTAGGTTTTCTAGGGGGTTTATGCGTTTTTAGGTTATAATGTTTTCTTAGGGGTTTTCAGGTTTTTTTGGGTGTTTTTCATTTTTATCTATTTTTAGAAATTTTATAGTATTTTTATGTATTTTATGGTTTGTGGATTTTGAGGGTTTGTAGGGTTTTTCAGGGTTTTTATGGTTTTTTGAATTTTTCGATTTTTTAGATTTTTGAGGGGTGTATGGATTTTTAGAGTTATGAAACGTTGATAGGGATTTAAGGTGGTTTTATATTTTTTTATTGGGTTTTTAACGAGTTTAGTGTTTTCAATGTTTTTAACGGGTTTTAGTATTTTAGGATTTTTTAGGTCTTTTAGGGTTTTTATCTTTTTTAGATTTTTAGGGGTTTTATGTTTTTTTTGGTTTTTAATGTTTTCTTAGTGTTATTTAGGGGTTTCTATGTTTTTATGTTTTTTGGTATTTTTAGGATTTTTTAGACTTTTTTATGTGTTTTTCAGCTTTTTTAGGATTCTTAGGGTGTTTAGGTGTTTTTTAGAGTTTTTATGGTTTTTATGTGTTATTTAGTTTTTCTGGAGTTTTTTAGGTTTTTTATGTTTTTTAAGAGTTTTTTATGTTTTTAGGGGTTTGTAGAGGTACTTTTGTTTATAGTAGTTTTTTAGTGTTTATGTTATTTTAGGAATTTTTTTAATTTTTACAGGTGTTAATTTTTTTAGGGATTTTTTGGGTTTTAAGGGATTTTAGAATTTTATAGATTTTTTGGGATTTTAAATATTTTTTTGGGTTTAAGGTTTTCTTTGGGGTTTTCATTGTTTTTAGGATCAATGAGGAACAACATCATATTTCATGCCAAGGCCACCTATGTCCATCTTTTAAACATGTATGTTTTCACAACTGATTGTAAGTCTTAAGTTTGTATACCATCATGTTGAATTTACTACATTTTTGTGCCTCACTTTGTATTCTCTTCTTTATATTATGGGAAGTTAAATCCGATAAGAGTAGTGGTACAATTAGGAAATAGAGCTACAAAATATCCAGTAGGAGTCCGTGAGGATGTACTTGTTAGAGTAAGAGACATTATTTATCAAGTGGACTTCTAATATTTTTGGAGTGTTTGGGCCTTTTAGTATTTTTTTTAGTTTTTATGGGTTTTTGGGATTATGGTGATTTTGAGGGTTTTTTGGGGTTTTTAGGGTCTTTTCTTTTTTTTAGAAGTTTTTGGATTTTTTAGATTTTTATGTTCATTTAGGTTTTAATGGATTTGCTACAGTTTTTGGGGTTTATTTTTTTCTTATATTTTTAGTAATTTTTAGAGATTTTTTATGATTTTAATGGGTTTCAGGTTCTTTTTGGGATTTTATGAGTTTTATAAATTTTAAAGGGTATTTAGGAATTTTATGGTTTTTTGGGTTCTTAATGTTTTTTTCTAAGGGTTTACGGTTTTATAGATTTTTATAATGTTTTTAGAATTTGAAAGGATTTTTTTATTTTGTAGTGGTTTAATGGTTATTTAGGGTTTTGGTAGATTACTGGATTTATTCATTTTTAGAGTTTTGAGGGTCTTTTGGAGGTTTTATGGGGTTTTTTTGCATTTTTTAGTTTTAGGGGTATTAAGTGTATTTAGGATTTATTGGTTTCCTTTGGGTTCTTCATAGTTTTCAAGGACTTTTTACATTTTGAGGTATTCATAGGGATTTTCTAGAATTTTATGGGGGGTTTTGTGGGGTTTTGTTCTTTAAAAGGATTTAGTGTTTTTATATTTTTAGGTTTTTTATGTTTTCTAGGTTTTTATGATTTTTTAGGGTTCCAAATATTTTAGTTTTTTAATGTTTGAGGGGTTTAAATGGTTTGTGGAGTTTTTAGTGGTTTTTGAAGGTTTATATTTGTTTTTAGGGGTTTTTAATTTTTTATGGGTTTTATTGTTTTCATGGGCTTTATAGTTTTTAGGGTCGTTTAAATTATTTAGGGTTTTATGGTTTTTTGTTATTTTTTGGGTATTCAATGCTTTAAACTATTTAAGGGTTTCTTAGGGTTTTTTTAAAGTTTTTGGGAATTTTACATTTTTATGGATTTTCATAGATTTTTTAGTATTTTGTGTTTTTTAGGGTTTCTAGGGATTTGTGGGATTTTAGGGTTTTTAACTATTTCATATGCTTTATCATGGATTTTTGTTTTTAGGGATTTTTAACGATTTTTCATGATTTTTAGGAGTTCTAGGGTTTTATGGATTTTGAGCCCTTTAAGGGTTTTTAGTCTTTTTAGTATTTCATGGTTTTTGTTGGGTTTAGGGTTTGTTTGATTATTTTATAATTTTTAGAGTTTTTAATGATTTTAGGAGTTTAAACGGTTTTAGAATTTTTTAGTGATTTTTGGGTTTTTATGGGTTTTTAGGGTTTTAAGGTTGGTATGAGGTTTTTTGTTTTTTAAGTGTTATTAGGGTTTTTAGAATCTTTTGGGGTTTAGGTATTTTAGTGGTATTTAGGTTTTTAAGGGTTTTAATGGGTTTTATTTTTTATGGATTTCATAGGGATTTTTAGGGTTTTTACATTTTAAGACAATTTTATGTATTATTTTGTATTTTAATGGTTTTTAGGTTTTTAGGAAATATGATGGGTTTTAGTTTTTTAGCATTTTATTTTTTTTAGGGTTTTTATTTTTTTAGTGTTTTGGGGATTTTAGGTGATTTTAGGTTTTTATGGTTTCACTTTTAAATTATTTTTTATATTACATAATTTTTTTATTTCTTTTAAGGATTTCTAGGGATTTTTATTGCTTTTAGGGGTTTTTTGGGTTTTTATGTTTTTTAGGGCTTTTTGAATTTTTTAAATGTTTTAAGTGTTTTTAGATTTTTTAATGTATTTAGGTTTTTAAAGTGTTTTTAGAGTTTTTAATTTTTTATGGTTTTTATAGATTTTAAGGGTTTTTATGGTTTTAGGGGTCTTTATTGTTTTTAGGGATTTTAGGGTTTTAGGTTTTTTAAGATCTTTTTATGTTTTTTATTTTTTTTAGAAATTTCTGGGGTCTTAGAGTTTTTAATTATTTTTGGTGTATTTTTAGTGTTTTATGATTTTCAATGTATTACAGGGATTTTGAGAGGGTTTTAGGATTTTTATGATTTTTTGGGCACGTTGTATATTTTTAATTTTTTAGGGTTTTAATGGTTATTTAGTGTTTTTAAATGCTTTTGGGGTCTATAGGGTTTTTAGAGTTTTTAGTGTCTTTTATAGTTTTAATTTTTTTTTTGGTTTTATTATGAGTTTTAATGGTTTTTATGGTTTCTAGTTTGTTTTGGGGTTTGCAGTGTCTTTTAGGGTTTTTGGTATTTGTTTTGTTTTTAGGGGTTTTAAGTGTTTTTATGTTTTTAAGGTTTTCTTATAATTTTTAGACTATTTATTGATCTTTTATGCTTTTTGATATTTTTAGGTTTTTTATTATTTTATAGTTATTTCGGGTTTTAAGTGACTTTGAGGGTATTAGGGATTTTAGTACCTTTTTAAGGTTTTAATGGGTTTTATGGTTTTTTAGGGGTTTTAGGGTTTTATCATTTTTAGTGTTTTTAGGGGTTTTATGGGTCTTATGTGTTTTTAGGTTTTGAAGGTTTTCTTAGGGTTTTCATTGTTTTAAGAGGATTTTACATTTTTTTGGGGGTTTTATATATTTTTTAGGATTTTTATGATTTTGAGATTTTGAGGGATTTTATGGTTTTTTTGGTTTTTATGGTTTTTTTTGGGTTTTATAGCTTTTTGATTTTTTAAGGTGTTTTATGGATTTTTAGAGTTTTTAACATTAATTGGGATTTAAAGTGTTTTTTAGAATTTTAAATGGTTTTTACGGTTTTTATGTGTTTTTATGATTTGGTAAGGTTTTTGGGTTTTCATGGATTTCATGGTTTTTAATTTTTTTAGGGTATTTTGGGTTTTTAGAAATTTTTGGTTTTTTGGGGTTTATGTTCTTTTTGTTTATTTTTTCTTATGTTTTTTCAAGGTTTCTAGGGATTTTTATGTTTTTTCATATTTTTAGGGGGTTTTTGGATTTGTATAGTTTTTAGGATTTTTAGAGATTTTTAGTTATTTTATGGTTTTTTATATTTTAGCATTTTTTTTGTATTTTGAGGGTTTTAAATATTTTATTTTTTATGATTATTTTTAGGGTTTCAGGGTGTTTAGAATATCTTTCTTTTTTAATAATTTTAGGGATTGTTTAGGACTTTTAAGGGTCTTTTTATTTTTTGGGATTTTGATGTCTTACGGTTTTTATGGTTCATAGGGTTTTATGTTTTTTGGGGGTTTTTGGATTTTTTTTATCAGTTTCATGGTTTTTTAGAGTTATGTAGTTTTTATTGATTTTTATAGGGTTTTCGGAGTTTTAATGAGTTTTATGTATTATATGTGTTTTGGGATTTTTTTTTCTATTTTTATGAGTTTGAAGTGTTTTATAGACCTGTATGTTTTTAGCATGTTTAATAATTTCAGGGGTTTTACGTGTTTTTAGGTTTTTAATATTTTCCCTATGCTTTTCGTGGTTTTTAGGGTATTTATATTTTTATTGATTTTTTTGATTTTTTTGATTTTTTATGGTTTTAGTGATGTTGAGTGGTTTTAATGGTTCCTAGGGTTTTTAGCGTTTTTATGTTATATAGTGTTTTTTTTGTGTTTTTTAGTTTTTGTGGTTTTCTAATGGTTTCTTTGGGTTTTAGGGTATTTTATTTGTTTTTTGGGAATTTTAGGGCGTAATATGATTTTTATGGTATTTTGTTGAAATTTTTAGGGTTTTAAACGGTAATAGTGTTTTTACAATTTTTGTGTTTTTATTATTTTCTAGGTTCAAAGTTCTTTTTAGGTTTTTATGGTTTTAATAAGGGTTTTTACGATTTTTATAGTTTTTTAGGTTTTTTGGGCATTTAGGGATTTTTAGGTTTTTTGTGTTTTTTGAGATTTTTTGGGATTTTAAAGGTTTTTAGGTGTTTTAATGTTTTATGGTTCTTTTTGAAATAATTTTTTTTAGCTTATTGATTTTTTCGGTTTTTATGGTTTTTAGTATTTTACATATGTAAAGGGGTTTTATAGTTTTTTGTGGTTTTTGAATTTTAATCCATTTGGGGAATTTTTATGTTTTTAGGGGTTTAATTAGTTTTTATGGGGTTTATGGGTTTTAGGGTCTTTTTGGATTTTTAGGGTCTTTTATGTTTTTAGGTGTTTATGTGTTTTAGTTTCTTACGATTTTATTAGTGTTTTATAGTGTTTTCTGGGTTTTTTAAAGCTTTTAGGGTGTTTTAGGGATTTTTAGGATATTTATGGGATTTTAGGTGGTTTTATGGATTTTGAGGGGTTTTTGGTAATTGGGGGTTTTAGGGTTTTAGTGTTTTTATGTTTCAAGGGGTTTTATGTGATTTTAGGTTTTTAATGATTTCTTAGTGTTAGTATGGTTTTTAGGGGTTATAGGGTTCTTTAGTTCTTTAAGGGTTTTTAGGGGATTTATGGATTTTATGGTTTTTATGGATTTTAGGTATTTTGAGCTGTTTTATGGTATTTTAGGGATTTGGGGGGTTTATGGGTCTCATGGATATTTTTTTTTAGTTTCATACAGTTTTTAAGGATTTTAGAGTTTTTACTGTTTTGAGTGGTTTAAACAAATTTTAGAGTTTAAGTGGGTTTTTAATGTTTTGATGGGTTTTTATGTTTATATGGATTTTAGGGGTAATTATGGTCTTAGTGGATTTCAGTGGTTTTAGGGTCTCTTTATCGATTTTTTAGTGGTTATTGTGTTTTTTATTATTTTTAGGGGTTTTAAGGTTTTTTAGGTTTTTATTTTTTTCTTAGTGTTTTTCTGGTTTTTTATGATTTTGTGCATTTTTCAGTATTTTTAGTGATTTTTCAGGATTTTTAAGGGTTTTTATGTTTTTATGGATTTTGAGTGTTTCGAGGTTTTTAGGGTTTATAGAATTTTTTGGGTTGTTAAGAGTTTTAAATTTTTTTGGTTTTTACGGTTTTATTGTCGGGTTTTCATGTTATTTTTTATTTTTTAATATTTTAGGGATTTTAGGGATTTTTTGGCTTTTCATGGTTTCTTAGGGTTTTTAGTGTATTTTGGAATTGTAACTGGTTTTCGTATTATGATAGTTTTGATGGTTTTTTGGATTTTTATGTTTTCTTGTTTTTAGGGGTTTTTAATTTATTAAATTGTTTTAAAATTTTTAGGTGTTTAATTGTTTTTTATGATTTTTAGTGGTTTAGGATTTTATGGGTTTTATGAGGGGTTGTATGGTTTTTATGGTTTTAATGATTTTTAATGTCTTTTATGTTTTTAGGTTTTTTTATGTTCTTTCAGGATTTTTAGGGATTTTAGTTTTTAAGGTATTTAGTGGTTTTAGGTGTTTTTATATTTTTTAGGTTTTCTTAAGGTTTTTAGGGTTTGTATATTTTTTGGTATTTATATGGTATTTTTTTAATTTTAATGGATTTTAAGGATTTTTAGAGGTTTGGGGTTTTTAGGGTTTTCTTTTCTTTTTGTGATTTTTTGGGTTTTTATTGTTTTTCTAGTTTTTAGGGTGTTAAGGGTTAATATAGTCTTCTAATTTTTTAGGGGATTAAATTGTGTTTAGATATTTTAGTGATTTTTTGGATTTTTATCTATTTTAGGGTTTTAAAGGTTCTTGGTCTTTTTTATGGTTTTAGAGAACTGTAAGGATTTTATAGGATTTTACGGCTTTCAGTTTTTTATTTTTTTAGTGGTTTTAAGTGTTTTATGTGTTTTATGTTTTTCTTAGGGGTTTTCAGGATTTAATTATTTTTTACAATTTTTGGGATTTGTAGGATTTTTTTGGGTTTTTATGGTTTTTTAGGTTTTTCTATCATCTTTCTATTATTTTTTAGTGTTTTAATGTTTTTTTAGTTTTTTAAGGGTTTTTATGATTTTAAGGTATTTGTATAATTTGTTGGAATTTTGGGGATTCAAGTAATTTGAGGGTATTTTGGGGTCTTAGGGTTTTTATGGTTTTACTAAATTTTAGGTTTCTGTTGATTTTTTTGTGTTCTTACAGTTTTTTAGAATTTTTTAACATTTTAGTGGTTGAAAATATATTTAAAGTTTCATGTGTTTTTTTATTATACGTATGGATATTAAGGGGGTTTAATGGTTTTTTGGTATTTTTATGGATTTTCATTGAATTTAAGGTTTTTAGAGTTTTTTAGGGTTTTTAACATTTTTTAGGTTTTTAGGGGGTTTAAGAGTTTTTATATATATAGGGTTTTCTAATATTGTTCAAGGTTATTTAATTATTTAGAAAATTTTGTGTATTTTAAGTATTTTTATTGTTTTTTAGGTTTATGGATTTAGATAATTTTTATTTTTTTAGGGTTTTTAGTGTTTTTAGGGGTTTTGGAATTTTTTAGGTTTTTAGGGGTTTAAGTGTTTTTTAGGGTTTCAGGTTTTCTTGGAGTTTTTTATTATTTTTATTTTTATTTATTTTTTTACGATTTTTTGGGATCCCTTAGTATTTTTATATTTTTGTAGATTTTTAGGGATTTTGAGGGTTTTTTGAGTTTTTTAGGTATTTTAGGGTTATTGGTTTTCTTGGGTATTTAATGGTTTTGTTTATTTTTTAATCATTTTTAAGGTTTTTATAAATTTTTATCATTTTAAGGGTTTTACGAATTTATGTTTTTAGGGTTTTTAGTTACTTTTAGGGTTTTAGTATTTTGAACATTTTTAGGGGTTTAGGTGTCTTTACATTTTTAAGGTTTTCATTGGTTTTTTCTAGGGTTTTAAGGGTTTTTTAAATTTTATTATTTTTAGTGATTTATTGGTATTTTTATGGTTTCTATAGATTTTGAGGGGTTTTAGTTGTTTTATGGACTTTTAATGGTTTTTATGATTTTTAGTGTTTTTAGGGATTTAAATTATGTTTAGGTTTTTTAGGTGTTAAAAGTGTTTTTTGGGGTTTTGGGGTATTTTAAATTTTTCCATATTTTTAGGGATCTTTTATGAAATTTATGGGTTTTTAGGGTTTTTATGGTTTTTAGGGATTTTGAGGTTTCTATGAGTTTTAGGGTTTTGTGGTTTTTTGGGTATTTAGGGGTTGTTTAGTTTCTAGGGTTTTAATATTTACATAGTTTTTTAACGTTTTAAGGTGTTTAATGAGTTATCATAGTTTTAGTGGTTTTAGGGTTTTTAATTGTTTTTATGATTTCAAGGGTCTTAATATTTTTTATAGTTTTTAGGGATTTTATTGCCTTTGATGTTTTTTAGTGTTTTTTAGAATTTTATGACTTTAAAGTGTTTTTATTTTCATAAGGTTTTACTATGTTTTTTAGGGGATTTAGTATTTTTTATCTTAATAGGGATTTAATGTTATTTTTAGAGTATTTAGGTTTTTTAGGGTTTTTAGATATTTTTAGGGGGTTTTGGGGTTTTATGGTCTATTTAGGGGTTTTAGTATTTTATTTTTTTAAGGGTTGAATTTGTTTTTATATTTCTAAGATTTATATGGGGTATTCAAGGTTTTTTTGGGGTTTTTATGTTTTTTGGGATTTTTAGGTAATTTTTAGGATTTTTATGGTTTTATGGTTTTAAATATTTTGAGGTTTTTTTATAGTTTTATTGATTTTTTTGAGTTTTTTGAGTTGTAAATGTTTTTAATTGTTTATAAATATTTATACATTTAAAATTATTTTATAGTTTTTAGTTTTTTATGTGTTTTATAGATTTTATGAGGGTTTTTAGGCTTTAAGTGGTTTTTATGGTCTCTTGGTATATTTTGGGATTCTGGGGTTTTTTTTATTTTTAGGGTCTTTTAATTTTTTTAGCATTTTTAGGGGTTTTAAGTGTTTTTAGGTTTTTAAGGGTATCTTAGGGTTTTTCAGGTTTTTATGGGTTTTTTGTGTTTTGAGGGATTTTTAGGGATTTTTTAGGATTTTTATTGTTTTTAGTGTTTTTAAGGATTTTGAGGGTTTTTAAGGTTTTTAGGAACTTTTTAGTTCTTTAATCATTTTTAGGTTTTTATGTTTTTCTTAATATTTTTAGGGTTTTTATGGATTTTTAGGGATTTTTTGGGATTTTTTTGGTTCTTATGGTTTTTGATATTTTGAAGGTAGTTTAGGTTTTTTAGTGTTTTTGTGTTTATTTTGAGGTTTTAGTATATCTTTTTATTTGAGTTTTTTTAACAATTTTAGGGGTCAATATTTTTTTTGTGTAATGGGAGTTTTTTTGGGGTTTTATAGTATTTAGTGTTTTTTTACGGTTTTTAGGGGTTTATGGTTTATAGGTTTTTTAGGGTTTTTATGGTTTTAGATTTTCTGAGTTTTTTATGGGTTATAAGTGTTTTTTGATTTTTAATGTTTTTTAGGGTTTTTTGGTTTCTAGGGTATTTGTTAAGAACATTTATTAATTTTTAAGGATTTTAGAGGATTTTTGGTTTTTAGGGATTTTATAATTATATGTTTTTTAGGGGATTTAAGTGTTTTTAGTTTATTAATGGCTTCTTGTGTTTTATAGGGTTTTTAGATATTTTAGGGGTTTTATGTCTTTTTGTATTTTAGGGATTTTTAAAAATTTTAATGGGTTTTAGGGGTTTTAGGGATTTTGATGGTTTATTGGGTTTTTAGGGGCTTTAGGGTTTTATTGTGTTCTTAGATTTTTTGGATTTTATTTATTGGTTTTATGGTTATTTATTATTTTTAATGTTTTTAAGGGTTTAATGGTTTTTTATATTTTTTATTGGTTTTTATGGTTTTTATGAATTTTACGATTTTATAAGGTTTTTAGGGATTTTTATGATTTATAAGGGTTTTAGGATTTTATGGTCTTTTAGGTTTCTTTTGAATTTTGTATGTTTTTAGGTATTTTAAATATTTTTGTGTATTTAATAATTTATTTGGGGTTTTCAGGATTTACAAGTTTTTTATGTTTAAGGTTTTTAGCGGGTTTTTTTGGATTTTGAGTTTTTTAGGGGTTTTATAGCATTTTTTATTTTTAGGGTTTTATCATTTTTTAGATTTTTAGGGATTTTAAGTGTTTCTAGGTTTTTATTTTTTTTCTAAGGGATTATTATGTTTTAGGGTTTTTTATGTTTTTATGGATTTTTAAAGATTTTTTAGGATTTTTATGTTTACAGAGTGTTTATGGATTTAATGGTTTTTAATGTTCTCAGGGATTTTTTGGGATTTTAAGGTTTTTTATGATTTTTATGTTTTTTCGGTTATTGAGGTATTTTAAGCGTTTTATGGGTTTTTACATTTTATAAGTGTTTTTCAGTTTTTTAGTTTTTATGTATTTTAAGTGTTTTAATTTTTTCTATGGTTTTCTTAATGTTCTTCAAGGTTTTTAGCATTATCTTGTTTTTAGAAAATTTTAGGGATTTTTTTGGATTTCTATGCTTTTTTATGGTTATCATGGATTTTGTGGTTTTTTAGGGTTTTTAGGGTTTTTAACCTTTTTAGGGGATTTAAAGGGTTTTTTAGAATTCTTAATGTTTTTAAGGTTTCTATGGTTTTTCAGTTTTTAATGTTTTTATGGTTTTTAGGGTATTTGGTGTTTTTAGAGATTTTATAATTTTTTAGATATTTTAGGGATTTTTAGTGTTTTTAGGTCTTTAGAGTATTTTAGGGTATTTTTTATGAATTTATGGTTTCTGTAGATTTTAGGTATTTTGAGTTGTTTTAGGTATTTTATGGATTTTAACGTTTTTTTAGAGTTTTTTGTTAATTGTTTTAAGGTTTTTAATGTTTTTAATGTTTTTTTTGGTATAAAGGTTTTTATTGTTTTTAGTTTTTTAGGGGTTTAGGGTTTTTATGGGTTTTAAGGCTTTTTTGTTTTTTAAGGGTTTAAGTGTTTTTATGTCCTTTTTGGTTTTTTAAAATTTTTCTTTTTTGGGGGGTTTATGTGTTTTCAAGTTTTTAGGACATTATAAAGGTTTTTCATGGATTTATGGATTTTTATACATTTTTAGGGATATTTTGTGCTTCTTTAGTATTATTAAGAATTTTTTGGATTTTGGGCATCTTTTTGGGTTTTAGGTTTTTAGTGTTATTAATGATTTGTTATGTTTTCAGGGGTTTTAAGTATTTTCTGTTTTTATGGTTTTGTTAGGTTTTTTCAGGGATTTCTTGGGTTTTTAGGTTTTTAGGTTTTTTGTGCATTTAATGATTTTATGGTTTTTAGCATTTTTATGGATTTCAATGGGTTTTAGGGTTTTAGGGTTATTGGGGTTTTGTGGTTTTGTGGGTTATTACGGTTTTAATGGGGTGTTAGTTTTTTAGTTATTTGTCAATTTTTTTGGTTTTTCAGTTTTTTTATAGTTTTTATCGGTTTTTAACATTTCATAGGATTTTGGGTTTTTTATTGCTTTTATGTATTTAGGGGTTTTATAGGTTTTAAATTTTTAACTTTTTTCATAGAAGTTTTAAGAGTTATCAGGGATTTTCTATTTTTAGAGATTTTTAGATATTTTTTAGTATTTTAATGGGGGTTTAGGATTTTTAGGTGTTTTGGTGTTTTACCATTTTTATGGTTTTTAAGGGTTTTAGAGATTTTTATGTTTTTAGGGTGTTTAAGGTTTTTGGTTATTTTTATGGCTTTTAGTTTTTGGGTGTTTAAGGGTTTTTTTATTTTTAGGTTTTCATGTGTTCTATGTGTTTTTAGGTTTTTATGTTTTTCTTAGGGTTTTTATGGTATTTACGGTTTTTATGTTATTTTTTTTATTTCTTACAATTCCGAAGGATTTTCATGTTTTTTCGTGTTTTTTTGGGATTATGAGGGGTTTTAGAATATTTTGGGTTTTTTGGGTTTTTAGGGGTTTTATAGTTTTTAGGTTCTTAGGTTTTTCTGGGTTTTAATGCCACTTTATGTTTTTAATTTTTTATTTGGGGTTTTCAGGGTTTTCAAGGTGTTTCACATTTTTAGGGATTTTAAAATATTTTTTAGGAATTTTATGTTTCTAGGGTTTTATGGGATTTTGAAGGTTTTGGGGAACATTACTGTTTTTAGGGGTGTCTTAGGGGTTTTATAAATTTTATGTCTTTTGGGTGTTTAATTATTTTTAAGTTTTCAAGGTTTTCATAGGGGTTTTTATGCGTTTTTATGGTTTTTTACATTTTAGAGATTTGTAGGGATTTTTTAGGGATCCTATGGTTTTTATGGGTTTTTGGATTTTTTTTGAGATTTTAAGGGGTTTTATATTTTTTTAAAAAAAATTAAACATTTTTATGTGTTTAAAGAGTTGTATATTTTTAGGGGTTTATGAATTTTTTTCGTAATTAGGTTGTTTATGGTTTTTAGGGGTTAATGGGTTTAAGGGTATTTAGGGTATTTTAAGGTTTTTTTCTTTTTTTTAGTTTTTAGAGGTTTTTAGTGATTTTCGGTTTTTATGGTTTCCTTTTATATTTTAGGGATTTTACGTTATACAAATGTTTTAGGATTTAAAATAATTTTTTTTGGATTTTAGGTATTTTTAGGGTTTTTATGGATTTTGAGGTTTTTAGGGTTTTAATTGTTCATGGGGGTTTTAGTGTTTTCATTAATTATTTGTATTCATAGGTTTTTAAATGGTTTTTATAGGTTTTAGTGGTTTTTAGGGTTTTATATATTTTTAGGGATTTTTTTGGTTTTTAATAGTTTTATGGTAGTTTGGTATTTTTTGGGTATTTATTTTTTTTAGTGTTTTCTTATTTTTTAGGGTTTTTTGGGTTTTAATTGTTTTATGTTGTGAGGGTTTTTATAGATATTTTCATGGTTTTAAAGGTTTTTACAATTTTTTGATATTTTTATAGATTTTTTATGATTTTATTGTTTTTAGGTTTTTATGAATTTGGAGGGTTTTTAAGGGGTTTTATGTGATTTCTCTTTTAGTGTTTTTTAGGTATTTTAGGGGTTTTATGTTTTTTTAGGTTTTATGGTTTTCTATGGGGTTTTCTGGGTTTAATATTTTGTCTTTTTTTTGTGGGTTTTTAGGAATTTTTAACAATTTTATGTGTTTTTTGGGTTTCTATGTATTTTGATCGTTTTTAGGGTTTTATGGTTTTTATTTTTTGGTTTTTAGGGTTTCTATGGTTTTTTATTTTTGAAGGGGTTATATGTTTTTTAGATATTTTTATCTCTTTTATGGATTTAAATAGTTTCTTTTTTATGTATTTTAAATGTTTTAGGGGTTTTTATGATTTTTAGGGTTCTTTATGGATTTTAATGTTTTTTATTTTTTCAGGAGTTTTAATTGTTTCTAGGTTTTTAAGGGTTTCATACAGTTTTTCTGGGTTTTAGGGGTTTTTAGGTTGTTATGGAATTTTATGTATTTTTAGGATTTTATACATTTTTATGGTTTTTTGAAATTTTAAGGGCAATGGGGGATTTTTATATTTTTATGCGTTTCAATGGATTGGGTGGTTAGGGTTTTGTTTTTTAGTTTTTAGGGTTATAATGTTTTTTAGAGATTTTTAGGTTTTTATGGGTTTAAATAGTTTTTAGTGTTTTTAGTGAAATTTTAGGTATTTTATGGGTTTTTTGGGTTTTAATATAATTTTAAGGGTTTTTATGGTGTTGAGGGGGTTTTGGGTTTTATTGATTTTTAATGATTTAGATATATTTTTTAGCGGTTTTGTGCTCTTTTAATTTTAAATGGCTTTCCTATGGTTTTTAGGGGTTTTTGTGCTTTTTACATTTTAGGTATTTTTTCAGGATTTTATGGGTTCGTTAGTATTATATGGGGTTTTATGGTTTTTAGAGATTTTGAGGGTTTTAGGGGTATAGGGTTTTTAAGTTACTTTTATTATTTTAAGTGTTTTAATGTTTTTAGATTTTATTATCAATTTTATGGATTTAAAGAGTTTTATGTGTTTTCATGTACTTTAGGGTTTTTATGATGTTTTAATGTTTTTTAATGTTTTTAGGGGTTTATTGTTTTTAGGGATTTTTTATGTATTTAGGGGTTTTAACTGTTTCTTTTTGTTTTTATGGTTTTTAGTGGGTTTTCTAGTTTTTAGGGTTTTTTATGTTTCTATGCATATTTACGGAATTTTTAGGATTCTTATGGGGTTTTGATATTTTGAGTTTTTTTTTTGATTTTTAGGGGTTTAAATGGTCCTATGGGTGTTTTGGGTTTTTTTGGAGTTTTAGGAGATTTTAGGTTTTCTTAAATTTTTTAATGTTTTTAGGGGTTTCAAGGAATTTTAGAGTTTTTTTTTTCATTAGGGGTTTTAAGGATTTATCGGTTTTAGGGATTTTATGGTTGATACGTTTTTAGGTGTTTTAGGGTTTTACAGTTTTAGGTTTTTTATGTTTTAAGTGTTTTTGTCTTGTTATGGTTTTGTTGTAGGTTTTCATTTTTTAAGTTTTTTCATTTTTTAGGATTTTTAGGATTTTTATTGGTTTAATTGGTATTATTGTTTTTTGGGTTTTTTGGAATATTTTATTTTTTAGTGGTTTAATGTTTTTATAGGATTTTATGGTTTTATTAGGGTTTGATGAGGGTCCATGCACTCTTGGGATATGAGGGGATGAATTTGTAATAGATGGGGAGGGTGGAATGAAAATGATTTCACAAGACCTGTTTTGTGGAGTTCGTGGCCCAATGACAAGGGAGTGAGCCAAGATAATGAAGGTGGAAAAAATCGATTGATCAAGTAATTCCAACAGGAGGCCTAATACCCTTCCATGGGTAAATAATCCTAACCAATATTTACATTAATTATTGCACAAAAATGATTTTAAATACCCATCCAATGTTCTGATTTTTATTTGAAGTTCACCCAATGATGGAACTCTCAATTCCAAAAGTGATGGGATAGTTGTATTTAAGTTCCAAAAGTGTGTAATATGTTCCTCTTAAAGTCAATATAATGTTAAAAAAATTAAAAACCAACATTTAGGATTCTTTACTTGGGGAAACTATGTGTTATAATTTTTTATCACTATTAATCTATAAATATCCACCCCTTGTACTATTTGAACATCATGAATGAAGGTAATGTTATTATGGTTCTTTTTCTCTCAAAATTTGTATTTGTGATTAATTATTGACTTATCATTTTATTTCTTATAATTTTGGTGTCTTGTGGGTATAATTTTAGATA
Source organism: Viscum album (assembly GCA_963277665.1). Taxonomy (NCBI): domain Eukaryota; kingdom Viridiplantae; phylum Streptophyta; class Magnoliopsida; order Santalales; family Viscaceae; genus Viscum; species Viscum album. Next base: position 1,007,405,059 of record OY728141.1, read on the forward strand.
AAAGTTCTCTTTGGGTTCTTCCTTGAACAACTCCCTATTTTCATCCTTATTTCCACCATTTATAGTGATTATCCTTTGTTTTCTTGAGGAGATATGTGTTTTCAACATGCGAACATCGAATAATGTTCTTATGAAACCTTATTGTAGGTCTTTTATCACGTATAATGTGTTATTATATCCCAATTTAATGAAATAAGTTTGATTACTTTGTTTATCAGTAATTACATCTTCTTTTATCTTTTAATAGGGCCAACATCAATTCTGGTCCATTTTTTTTCACCTACGAACATCATTTCTTCATCATTTTTGATTTATATTATATAAATAATAAATTTTAGAAGATAATATATCTTCTCCATCTAGAATCATTTAAGTCAATGAAATAAATCATGATATAAAAACAAGTTTAAATTTTGTGATAAATTGTACAATTTTTAAAAGTGCTCATGTAGAACCCCTGGTGTTAGGTACTTAACCCTTTATTTTTTAAGTAAATAAAATGGTTGGGTTATGTTAAGGGATATTAATATGATATTTTTAATGTTTAAATCTTTTTAGAGGTGCATGATTTCATCCTAATTGGTAGGAACCGTGAAAAGCATCCAGAAAGTCGTGCAATTGAAATAGTAGGCACTAGGGAGGCACATCGTTTGACCAAAATGTATGGATGCCCAAGATAAATAATGTAATGGTGGACAATGATGTATGTATCTATTTTTATAACCATTCAATACAACCCTAATTTTTTGTTTTATGGAAGTGGCTCATACACGGTTAGTGCATCGTTTTCCTAACTTGGTTACCTAACCATGCACAATGTAAAATTAGAACAGAAAATTTTGGATCTAATCCAATATAAATCATAAACCACTATTTTTTACCTAACATGAATTAAATATCCTCCCAAGATGGTGTTGATAATTCCTTTTGAACTGGGAGTGATTCCAAGGTGAATTCATATGCGTTGGAGACCTGGATTGTCAATTAGTTCTCATTCTTCACCATTTTCTCTATATTTCTTCTCCTTCCCTCTACTAGAATCATGGAGCTAGTTCATTGGGGATATATCCATGTTGTGTGATTGAAATATTGATGGGATATGATTTTTTTTTATTGAAGGGAACATAATAAAGTTATAATCATGATAATTTTTTATTTTTAGGGTTTAAAGTGTTCATTGGTTTTTATGTCTTTCTTAGGGATTTTGGGTTTTTATACTTTTTTTTAAATTTTTCGGTATTTTTGGGGATTTTTTCATATTTTTATTGTTTTTTATGGTTTTTAGGTATTCTGATGGGCAATAGGGTTTTTATTATTTTTTTAATTTTAGGTTTTTTTGAATTTTATGGTTTTTAATTTTTTTGAGTTTTCACTATTTTTAGGTATTTAAATGGGTTTTAGGGTTTTTTTTAGTTTTTAGGGATTATTATGGGTTAATTCTGTTTTTTATGGTTTATAGGGTTTTAAAAGTTTTTAGGGTTTTTTTATTGTTTTTTATGTTTTATAGGGTTTTAAGAATTTTTTGGTTTTAAATATTTCTTAACGATATTTAGTTTTTTAATTTTTTTTACATTTTTATAAAATTTTTCAAGATATTTATGATTTTTTTATAATTTTTAGATTTTTTATGGTTTTTATGGATTTCATGAATTTTGAGAGTTTTAGGGGTTTTCATTGTTTTAATAGTTTTTGTGACTTATAGCATTTTTTTATCTTTTTTGAGTTTTAAATATTAATAGGTTTTAGCGATTTCTTTGGGGTTTTAAGTGTTTTAGGGTTGTATTATTTTTTGGGATTTTTAGATATTTTTTTTGATTTTTAGTGTTTTTGAGCATTTCAGGATATTGAGGGGTTTTTTGGGTGTTTGGGGTTTTTATGTATTTCTTAAAATATTATCATTTTTTATGTTTTTGGTGTATTTAAGGGTTTAAGAGTTTTTTTAACATTTTTAGCGGTTTAAATTTTTTTTATAGTTTTTAGTGTAGTTTCGGTTTTTTGGGGTCTTTAAAGATTTTATGGGTATTATGTTGTTTTTTTTGTTTTTTTTTGGTTTATTTTTAGGATTTTTACAGTTTTTGTCATTTTTAGGTTTTTTAGGGTTTTTAAGTATGTTTAGTTTTTTAAGATTATCTTAGTGTTTTTTCATAATTGTTTTGGGGTTTTCAAATTTTTAAGGACTTTTAGATATTTTTTTTATTTTTATGGTTTGTAGTCTTTATATGGATTTTGATGGGTTTTAGTGTTTTTTTAGTGTTTAAGGGGTTTTAGTGTTTTTATGAGTTTTAAAAGGTTTTAATTTTTTTCAGGTTTTTAAAGTTTTCATAGGTGTTTTCAAGGGTTTTAGGGTTTTTTATAGAATTTATTTATTTTTTATGCATTTTTTAGGATTTTATGGGTTTTTAGTTTTTTTACTGATTTTGATGGTATTTTGGGATTCTTAGGGGTTTTAGAGGTTACATGGTTTTTTTATATATTTAGGTCTTGTTTATTTTTTTAATGGTTTTTAGATTTTTTTAATGTTTTAAGGGTTTAATTGGGTTTTAGAGTTTATTTTGGTTATAAGGTTTATAATGGTCTTTAGATATATTATATTTTTCAGGGTTTTTGGGTTTTTAGGGTCTTTTTAAGTGTTTTATGCATTTTTAATATTTTTAGGGTTTTAAGTGTTTTGAGGTTTTTAAGGTTAACATTGGCTTATTCAGTGTTTTATATTTTTATTTTATGTTTTTGGGATCTTTAAGTCTTTTTATGTTTTTTAGTTTTTGAAGGTTTTCTAGGATTTTGAGTGTTTTTATGTTTTTTAAGGTTTCTTGTATTTTTAGGTTTTTACGTGTTTTATGTGCCTTTAGTTTTTAATGGAATTCATAGGGTTTTATATAGGTTTTTGGGTTTTTTATGCTTTTAATGTTATTTGATTTTTATTATTTTTTGGGGCCTTTATGGATTTTGAGGGTTTTAGGGGTTGTAGGGTTTATAGGGGTTGTAGGGATCTAGGTTTTAAGGGATTTTAAGAGTTATTCAGTTTTTATGCTTTTCTTATGTGTTTCGGGGTTTTTATGTTGTGTACTTATTTTATGTATTTTGTGGATTTTTTATGTTTTTTTATCATTTTTAGGGTTTTTAGTGGTTTGAGGGGTTATAGGATTTTATGGTTGTATGTTATTTTTTGGTTTTTAAGGGGTTGTGGTGTTTTTCAGTGTTTTTAATGTTTTTTGAGTTTCTAATTATTTTTAGGGTTTAAAGGGTATTTATATATTTTAGTGGGTTTTAGGGAATAAATGTATTTTTAAGGGTTTTTTTGTTTTTAGTGTGTGTATTGTTTTCTGATTATTTAGGGTTTTTTGTGTTTTTAGTGATTATTATATTTTTAGGGGTTTGATGTTTTTTTAGGGTTTTAAGGGTGTCATACAGTTTTTTTAGTTTATTAGGGATTTTTTACATTTTAATGTATTTTTAGATATTTTTAGGGTTTTATGGTTTTTATGGTTTTTAGGGATTTTGAGGTTTTATGTGGTCTTTAGAGGTTTTATGGTTTTTATCATTTTTATGGTTTTTTGGGTTTTATGTTTTTTAATATTTTTAATTTATTTCTAGGGTTCTTTAGGATTTAGATACTTTTAGGTTTTAGGGATTTATATGGCCTTTTAATGTTTTTAGTTTTTTAGGGATTTTTAGAGGTTTTAGTGTTTTAGGTGATTTATGTTTTTTTGTGTTTTTGGTTTTTTTGAGTTTTTTATGATTTTTAGTGGGTTTTGAGGTTTTTAGGGTTATTACGGGTTTTATGGGTTTTTATGGTTTTTCGGGTCTTTTGAGTATTTTTTAGGGTTTTTATCTTTTTTAGGTTTTTAAGAAATTAAGTGTTTTTATGCTATTATGGTTATATTTTTTTCCCTTCCTTTTATGGATTTTTATGTTTTGAGGTATTTTTTTAGGATTTTAAGGGTGTTTATTATTTTTAGGGATTTTGGGGGTTTTAGGGTATTTTAGTTTTTAATATTTTTAAGGGTTTTATAATTTTTTATATTTTTGAGTGGTTTTAAGTGTTTTGAGGGTTTTTATGGTTTCATAGATTTTTTCATGGGTTTGGGTTTTTTTACGTTTTCAAGGAGATTTTGGATTTTTTGTGTTTTTTTGTGATTTAGTGAGTTTTTAGGGCTTTTCTTGTTTTTTGGGGGGTTTTAGGGGGTTTTTGAGTTTTTTATAGTTTCTTTGGGATTTTATAGACTTAAAAATTTTCTATATTTTAATGTATTTTCAGTTTTTTTACTGTTTTTATAGATTTTATGGGTTTTTAGGGTTATTTATGGTTTTTGGGGTTTTATGGTTTTTAGGGATTTTGGGGGCGGGGTTTAGGGACTTTTTGGGTCTTTATCATTTTTAGGTTTTTCATGGGTTTTAAGTGATTTATGGTTTTTAATTTTTTGGTTTTTTTTTCACGGTTTTTATGGTTTCTTACATTTTAAGGTATTTTTAGGGTATTTTAGGATTTTTATAGGTTTTAAGGGTTTTAATGATTATGGGAGTTACTTGGGATTTAGGGGTTTCATGGGTTTTTTTTTCATTTTTAGCTTTTTATATGTTTTAAGTGTCTTGGTTTTTAAGGTTTTCATAGAGTTTCTTTAGTTTTTTATTTTTTAAGGATTTTTTGGGGATTTTATAGGTTTTAGATGGTTTTTATGGATTTTAAGGATTATGTTTTATTAAAGATTTTTTGAGTTTTTGTTGTTTTAGGCTTCTTTTTAGGTTTTAAGGTTTTTAATTATTATTAAAATTTTAAGGTTTTAATGGTTATTTTGAGTTTTTAGTGTATTTTAGGGTTTTTTATGGTTGTTAAGTGTTTATAAATGTTTTTTAGGTTTTATGGTTTTTACGATTTTAGAGTTTATTGGATTTTTAGTGATTTTTATGGTTTTTAGATGCTTTAATATTTTTAGGGATATAATGTTTTCAATGGGGTTTTCAAGGTTTTAAGGGGATTTTAGGTTTTTAGGTATTTTTAGCTCCTTTTTAAGAATTTTATAGTTTTTATGGTTTTAGGATTTTTAGAGTCTCTAGGTTTTTTTATGGTTTTCAGGGTTTTTAGGTGTTTTTTTGTTTTTTGGGTGATTTCTGAGTTTTTTAAATATTTTATGGGTTTTAGAGTTTTTAACATTTTAGGGGTTAAATGGTGTTTATATATTTTAATGGGTTTTAGAGTTGTTATATGGTTTTAGGGGTTTTAATGTTTTAATTTTTTTTATTGATTTTAGGGATTCTTAATTGTTTTTAGGGTTATTTAAGTTTTTTTTATGTTTTTAGGTTGGTTATGGATATTAAGTGTTTTTAGGTTTTGAGGATTTGTTATGGTTTTTTAATTTTTAAGGGTTTTTTACATTTTTAGGCATTTTTAGGGATTATTTTTTGTTTAAATTTTTATTGGGTTTTTGGTTCTTTTGGTGTTTTTGTGTTTTTTGGGTTTTTGGGTTTTTTTTCCATTTTTAGCGTTTTTAGGTTTTTAAATTGTCTTTATTTTTTAAGGTATTCTTATGTTTGTTAGGGTTTATAGGGTTTTTTATGTTTTTTATAATTTTTATTGTTTTTAGGGTTTTTATGATTTCTTATTATTTTAGGTATTTTTATGGTTTTAATGAATATTATGTTTTTAGCTGTTTTATGATATTTTGGTTAGTTTTTTTTTGAGTTTTTTTTGGGTTTTTAGAGTTTTTAGGTGCTCAGAGGCTTTTTAGAATTTTTTGTGTTTTCAAGGTGATTATACATTATTAGGGGTTTTACTGTTTTTTGGGTTTTTATGGGTTTATGGTTTTATGGTTTTTAGGATTTTAGGATTTTAGGGGTTTTAAGGGTTTTGGATTTTTTTTGGGTTTTAAGTGATTTTAGGGTTTTTAGGTTTTTTTAGGGATTTTCAGGATTTGTAATTATTTTTACTTATTTAGGGATTTTTAGGGCTCTTTTAGTATTTTTATGGTTTTAGGGTTTTATGGATTTTGTGGGTATTAAGGGATTTTAGGGTTAATAGGGGTTTTTTTGGTTTTGAAGTGTTTTTTAGTTTCGTGGGGTTTTAAGTGTTTTTTAGAATTGTTAAAAAAAATTTGGCAATTAAAGGGGTTTTAGAGTTTTTTTGTACCTTTGGGGTTATAATTGGTTTTTTGGGTTTTTAGGGGTTTGTCTGGTTATTAGGGGTTTTTTGTGTTTTTTTGTTTTTTTAACATTTTTAGGTTTTTTAGGGTTTTATGTATGTTTATATTTTATATGTTTCTTAAGATTTTATAGTGTTTCTATGGTTTATTTATTTTTTAAATTTTATAATTTTTTTTGTATTATAGGGGTTTTTAGATTTTTTATGGATATTTATGGGTTTTAGGGTTTTGAGGTTTTTTTTGGTTTTAAGGCTTTGTGAGTTTTTTAGGATTTTTATTTTTTTTGATTGATTTTTTAAATTTGAAGGGTTTAAAATGTTTTTAATGTTTTATTTTTTTATGGTTTTATAGGTTTTTATGTATTTCTAGGTATTTATTGGATTTTATGGTCTTTAGGTGATTTTGGGGGTGTTTTCAGGGTTTTTAGGGTTTTTAGAATTTTGGGGTTTTAATTGTTTTTAGTATTTTATGGTCCTACTAGGGTTTTTAGTGTATTTGGGATTTTTTTGTTTTTAGGGATCTTATGAATATTTTATAATTCTTATGGGTTTTAGGGGTTTTATTTATTTTGAGGGTTTTAAAGAATTTTAGGGTTTTTATGTGTTTTAAGTTTTTATGGTTTTCTTAAGGTTTTTATAGTTTTTATAATTTTTTATGATTTTAAGGATTTATAGGGATTTCATAGGATTTCTATGGGTTTTTACATTTTTAATGGATTTGGGGGGATTTATATGCATTTTTTTGGTTTATACGGTTTTTACAATTTTTTTTAGGTTTTTTAGTTTTTTTTTTGGGATTTGAGGTTTTATAGAGTTTTTTAATTTTTTTAGGGGATTAATAGGTTTAATGAGTTTTCCTGGATTTTTATCCTTTTATGGGATTATAGGTTTTTAAGGATTTTAGGGTTTTTACGATTTTATGGTCTTTCTAGGGTTTTTATCCTATTTTATGTTTTTAGGGGTTTAGGTGTTTTTTTGGATTTATAGATTTTCTTAGGGTGTTTGGGTGGTTTTTATGTTTTTTGGGTTTTAGGGATTTTTTTGGATTTTAAATAATTTTTAGGGTTTTCATGGATATTTAGGGTTTCTCAATTTTATGTTTTTAGTATTTATTATGTTTTTAGGTTATTTATGTGTTTTTGGGTTTTCTAGATATTCCTATGGGTTTTTATGGTTTTTATGGGGTATTACATTTTAAGGGAATTTTTTGGATTTTTTAGGATTTTTATGTGTTTTAGTCTTTTAAGGGAATTTGAGGTATTCTATGTTTTTTATGGTTTTAGTGAATTTTAAAGATTTTGGGTTTTAATGATTTAGTTGTTTTTATGTTTTTTAGATTTTTTATTGTTTTTTATATATTTTCATGGTTTTTATGAATTGTTTGGGATTTTACGGTCTTTTAAGGTTTTTAGGGTTTTTAGGGTTTTTAGAGTTTTTATATTTTTAGAGATTTCTAGTGTTTTTAGCAAATTATGTTTTTATTTAAGGTTTCGAGGGTAATTGGGATTTTTTTATTTTTTGGGATTTTTAGGAATTTTTTAAGATTTTTATGGGTTAGTTGGGTTTTAATGGATTATGACTGTTTTGAGGATTTTTTAGTGTTTTTGACGTTTTTTATGGTTTTTAGTGATTTTAGGGATTTTTAGGGTTATACGATTTTTTACTGTTTTTATGTTTTTTAGGTATTTATAGTTTCCTTGAGTGTTTAGGGATATTAAGGGTTTCAGAGTATTAAAAAAATTTTGGGGTTCAACGGTTTTTTAGAGTTTTCAATTATTTTAGATTTTTTATGTGAATTTAGGGATTTGCGATTTTATGGGTTATATGGTTTTTAAGAGTTTTTGTAGATTTTAGAATCTTTTTTTTTTGTGTTTTAAGAGTTTTTTTATAAATTTTACGGTTTTAAGTGTTTTTATGTATTTATGGGTTTCTTTTGAATTTTCAAAGTCTCGAGGGGTTTTTAGGTTCTTAAGGATTTTAGGGGTTTTATGATTTTATGGTTTTTTAGGGTTTTTAAAGATTTTAAGGGTATTTGGGTTTTTGGGTTTTTAGAGTTTTTAGCGTTATTTTTAGTTTTATGGGTTTAAAGTGTTTTTATATTCTTAACGTTTTATTAGGGTTTTTCATCGTTTTAAGTGATTTTTATATTTTTATGTATTTTTAGGGTCTTTTAGGATTTTTAGGGTTTGTTGGGTTTTCGAGTTTTTAGGGATTTTTATGGTTTTTAATATTATTTGTGTTTTTGGTTTTTAGTGTTCTTTTAGGTTTTTATGGGTTTTAAGTGTTTTTATGATTTTTATGATTTCTTTATGGTTTTCAAGTACTTTTGTTTTTTTATGATTTTAGTGATTTTTAGGGATTTTTTATATTTTTTTGTTTTTTGGGGTTTTCAGGGATTTTTAGGATTTTTTGGTTATTATGGTTTTAGTGTTCTATGATTTTTTGGATTTTGGTTTTTATTTGTTTTTATTGTTTCTCGGGATTTTAATTTTTTTTTGTATTTTCCAGGGCTTGTTGGGTTTTTATGTTTTTTGGTATTTTTATAGCTTTTAAGAATTCTTATGGGTTTTACGATATTTAAGGAATTTGATGATATTAGTGTTTTTACGTTTTTAGGGATTTTACGGTTTTTTTAGTTTTTATGTTTTTTTAGTTTTATTGGGTTTTATGGTATTTTAAATTTTTTAATTTGTTTAGTATTTTAACGGGATTTTAGAGTTTTTAGTGGGATTGTATGGTTTTATTGGTTTTATGTATTTTATGGTTATTATGGGTGTTTATTGTTTTTAGGGTGGTTTAAGGTTTTTAGGATTTTTTAGGGTTCTTAGTGTTTTTAGGTTCTTAGGAGTTTTAAGTGATATTAGGATTTTATTTTTTCTGTATGATTTACAAGATATTTAGTGTTTTTAAAATTTTAATGTATTTTAAGTGCTTTTGTAGGATATTTATGATTTTTAGTGTTTTTGTCGTTTTTAGGGGTTTTAGGGATTTTTTGGGTTTTTAAATTTCTAAGGTTTTAAAGGTTTTAAGTATTTATTTTGGTTTTGAATATTTTCTTATGGGTTTTTAGGTTCTTGGGGTTTTTATGTTTTTAGAGATATTTAGGGAATTTTTAGGTATTTGTGGGGTTTTTGGGTTTTTAGGTATTATGAGGGTTTGGGGTTTATTAGTGTTTTTATCGTTTTCTGTTTTTTTATGTTCTCATGTATTTTTTGTGTTTTTTAGTGTTTTTTGGTTTTTTAGAGTATAATTTTTTTATTTTTTGGGTTTTTTTTGGGTTTTAGTGTTTTTTTGGTTTTTTCTGGGGTTTTATGGTTTTTATGTTCTCTTATGGTTTTTATAGATTTTAGGTGTTCTTATTATTTTTTAGGGTTTTCAGCATTTTTAGGGGTTTTAACTGTCATTATATTTTTACGGTTTCTTAAAAATTTTAATGTATTTTATGTTTCTCTCAATTTAGAGATTTTTAGTGTCATTTTTGGATTTTTATGGTTTTTAGGGTTTTATAGTTTTTTTGGGTTGTTATGGTTTTTTGAATGTTTTTAATTTTATTAGATTTAACGGTTTTCATGTTTTTATAGTGTTTTAACATTTTTATGGGTTTAAAGGGTTTTAAGAGTTTTAATGGTTTTTTGGATTTTTATGGGGTTTTAGGGTTTTATGATTTTTCGGGGGTTTATTATTTTTAATGGTTTTTGGGTTTATAGTGAATTTTTATATAATTTACGGGTTTTAGAATTTTTATAGTGTTTAGGTGGTTTAAGTATTTTTATTTTTTGGGTTTTCTTAGTGTTTATTAAGGGTTTAAGGGTTTTTAATTTTTTAGGGAGTTTTATGGAATTTTTAGGATTTTTATATTGTTTTAGGGGTTTTGGGGTTTTTGAAGGTTTAAAATGGTTTTTGGGTTTTTAGAGTTATTTTAGTTTTTATGGGACTTAATTGTTTTTAGGTTTTTAAGGTTTTCTTAGAGTATTCCATGTTTTTAGAGAATATAAAATTCATAGGTATTTTAATAGATTTTATAGGTTTTTATGGTGTTTTAGGGTATTTAGGGATTTTGATGGGTTTTTAAGGAGTTTAAGGGTTTTGGGTTTCTTTTAGGCTTTTAGTGGTTTTATTTATTTTTATGTTTTTATGATTTTTCTATTGGTTTTCATGGATTATAGGGATTTTCATGTTTTTATGGATTTTTTGTCTTATTTACGTTTTTTACAGGTTTTAGGGGTTGTAGCATTATTTTAGTTTTTAGGGAAAGGAATATGCGAGGGTCAAGCTATTCCCGACCCCCTAAAAATTTATTAGAGAAAAAAAGATGCAGCAGACAAGGGAGGGGAGGGGTAAAATGACCCACACCAAAAAATCCTTTACAAACACACACCCAAGGACCGCCAAAAAAACCAAAAGCACACAAAACCAAACAAAGATGAAAAATTGAATCAACCCCAACATCATCACCAAGCCAATCAGCAACTAGCATCCATCATCATCAAAACCATCCGCATCAAATTCAACAACCCAACTTCATCACCTCCCAGCAAGAGAGTAACCATTATCCCACCTCCCAATTTCCAGCATCCATTGACTTCAACATCAGTAACTCTTTCATCACCCAGCCCAATATCATCACACAGCCAAACCGCAACCAGCAACCCGCATCACCATTTTCATCACTCGTCGCCTCCTTTCCAATTACCAGGATCACAGAACTACCATCAGTAGGGTCATGAGTCTCACCTTTACCTCTTTCAATCGAATCAGCTTCCAACAACTCACACCTAGTAGCACTTCCAGAAACACAGCCACAACACCCAAGGACAGGAAAGCAGCCAGCAATAGTCCACAGAACCAAAATCCAGCACCCATGGGAAATCAAAGCCAAACCAACACCACATCCCTCAACCACCACATATTCTTGCCTCAAAGCCAGCACTAGCAACTACTCACAACCATACCAACCACAGATCTGAAGACCACAATCCTAGGTAGCAACCAGAAAGCAACACAACATTCCCAGAACTTCATCGGTGGCATAAACCAAAGAGGAGACTGAGGAACCAGAAACACAAACCTGCACCTTCACTCTCTGCAATCACCGGAGCCCAACAAGAAGCCATGAGAGCCAAAAAGCCCCTCCTAAACATAGATTTGGATAAACATATCAAAGAATAAGAGGAGATCATTGTTTCCAAGATGTTTTAGAGCCCGCTGCACCAACCTTTAATCGTCGTAGATCCGGAGTGACCAGCCCAACCCTACCAAGCCTAGAACCAGCCGCTTCGCCAGTGACAAAGAAGGGCCCAAACATTGCCGCCAGACCAAAAAATCTCACTGTCTTCAAGAACAGCCACGCCATACGCCGAGAGAGATGAATTACATCAACCACCAGGCCACTATCTGCAGAAGCCTCTAAAGAACCTTGTGGATCCCTACTGCCATGAAACTGAAAGTTGCCGCCAAAGCTCATCGCTGCCAAGAACACCCCTCACAAAGGAGAAGGTGAAAATATTTGCAAATCCAAAACCTGTAGCACCAATATCTATCTCGTACCTCCCATGAACTGAAGCGATTAATGAAAAAAGTTTCAGATATTTGCAGCTCCACCAAAGTCCTACAACACCATGTCGAGGATAGTCCTGAACTAGGCCATGCCTCTGAGAAACTGCAACACCATAAGCCAGGAAGACCATATCTGACCCAGTCAACTGAGGGTGAAGCCTTCGTCCAAAGCCGATAAACATACCACCGGAAGAAGTGGAAATGCTATGAAGAATAGAAAAACCTAAGAGACTGTCGTCGTAGGGAGGGCTCCACCACGCCGGAAGAGCAGCACCACGAGAAGAGACCTCAAAGGGGAACCCACGCGCGAGAAGAACCTGGAGATTCGGCCGCCAACCCTTCACTTTCTTTTCTATGTTTTTTTAGGGTTTTTTCGTGTTTTTATTATTTTTATATGATTTTTCAGGATTTTTAGGGTTTTTTAGGGATTTCGAAATAATATTAAGGGTTTTTATGTTTTTTATGGTTTTTATGCATTTTGAGGGTTTTAGATTTTTTATTTTTTTTATGGATTGTTTGGGGTTTTAGGGTTTGTTTGGGTTTTTATGGATTTAAATTTTTTTAGAGTTCTTTAAAAATTTTAGGTTTTAAAGGGTGTTCATTTTTTTAGCAGTTTATTATGGTTTTATGGGGTTTAGGGGTTTTAATGTTATTGTGGGTTGTTATGGTTTTTAGGGTGGTTGATATTTTTTTGTTGTGTTTTATGATTTTCATTTTTTAAGGTCTTTAATTTTTGTTATTTTTTTAGGAATTCTTATGTGTTTTTATGTTTTTTTAAGTATTTAGGTATTTTTATGGGTTTTTACAAATTTATGGGTTTTTATAGTTTTTAGCGATTTTTAGGTGTTTTAGTGTTTTTTAGAAATTATATCATTTTTATGGTTTTTAGGGGTTTATGTGTTTTTTGGTTTTGAACTTTCAATTATGGTTTTCAGGTTTGTTTGTGTTTTTTATGTTTTAATCATTTTTATGGGTAGTTAATTTTTAACGGGTTTTTAGGGGTTTTAAAGATTTTGAGGCATTTTTTGGGTTTTTAGGTTTTTTTGGTATTTTTTGATTTTTAGGGGTTTTATAGTTTTTTTAGAGTTTTATAATTTTTTTTCTTTTTAAAGGGTTTTTTAATTTCTAGGGGTGTAAGGGTTTATATGGGTTTTTTGGGTTTTTAAGGTTTCTATGGGTTTATTTTTTTGGGATGTTTAATGTTTTATGGGACTTTTTAGGGTTTTTTTGGTCTTTTAGAATTTTTCAGGTTTTTAATGTTTTCTTAGTTTTTTCTTGGTTTTTAGTTTTTTTTTTGATTTTTTGGGATTTTTAGTGTTTTTAAAAAATTTAGTATTTTTCGTTATTTTATAGGATTTTGTGTTTTATTCAGGTTTTATTTTTTATCATTTTTTATGTTTTTAGTGGTTTTAAGTGTTTTTAGGTTACTAAGTTTATATTAGGGTTTGTTGGGGGGTTTTTTAAGTTTTTATGCAATTTTAATAATTATTTATTTTTTTTATGGTTTTCAGGTTTTGTTGGGGTATTTAAGGGTTTTAGTGTTTTTAGGGTTTTATGGTTTTGGGGTTTCTAGCGGGATTTTTTAAATTTTTTAGTGTTTTAATGTTTTTTAGAGTTTTTATCATTTTATGGAATAAATATTTTTTATAGTTGTTTTTGGGTTTTGGTTTCTTAATTGTATTTAAGTGTTTTTTATGTTTTTATATTTTTTAGGGGTTTTTATAGTCATTTTATGGTATTATGGTTTTTAGTGTTTAATAGTTTTTAGGGGTTTTATGTTTTTTTACGGTTTTGATGTTTTCATAAAGTTTTCATTGTTTTAGGGTTCTTTATGTTTCTTTGTGCTTTTATTTATTTTTTACAATTTTTTTTGGTTCTTAGGTTATTTTAGGATTTTGAGGTTTTTTAGGTTTTTAGGGTTTTTAGTGGTGTTTATGTTTTTAGGGTTTCTAAATGTTTTATTTTTTAAGGTTTTTTTGGTGTTTTCAGGGTTGATAAGGTTTTCACTTTTAGGAATTTTTATATATATTTTAGTATTTTTATGAGTTTAATGGTCTTTTAGTTATTTGTGGCTTTTAATGGTTTTATAGGGTTTTAGTGTTGATATGGATTTAAGGTTTTTTTTCAAATTTTCTGGGTTTTTAAGACATTATTTTGTTTTTAACATTTTTAGCAGTTTCAAGGGTCATAGAGTTAATTTTGGTTTTTTGGGGTTTTATGGTATATTATGATTTTTTGGGGTTTTGTGGTTCATTGTAATTTTAGAGGATTTATAGCCTTTTTGGGGTTTTAGGGGTTTTACTGTTTTATGGTTTTTAATGGATTTAATTGTTTTTGGGTTTTAAATTTTTTCATAGAATATTTATGTGTTTTTAGTTTTTCATGGATTTTTTTTTGTATTTTGGGGGATTTGTTTTGGATTTTATTGTTTCTTTGTGGTTTTTATGGATTTTGAGGGTCTTTTGGGGTTTTAGGTTTATTTTCTTTTTTGGTTTTAATCATTTTTAGAGTATTTTTTATTTTTTTAAGGTTTTATTTGGGTTTTTCAATGATTTTATGTATTTTAAATTTTATGTAATTTTTTGGGTTATTAACGATTTTTATGGTTTTTAGGGATTTTGAGAGTTTTAGGGGTTTTCTGGTTTTTTTGTTTTGTTGGGGTTTTTTTTGGGTTTTTGGAGTTTATTTTATTTTTGTTTTATGTTTTTTATAGTTTTTAGTGTTTGATGGATTTTTTTGGATTTTGGGGGATTTGTTTTGGATTTTATTGTGTATTTATGGTTTTTATGGATTTTGAGTGGGTTTTTTGGGGTTTTAGGTTTTTTTTTTTAATTTTTAGGGTTTTAATCATTTTTGGGGTATTTTTTTATTTTTCTAAGGTTTTATTTGGGTTTTTAAATGATTTCATGTATTTTACATTTTATGTAATTTTTTGGGTTATTAACGATTTTTAAGGTTTTTAGGGTTTTTGAGGATTTTAGGGGTTTTCTGGTTTTTTTGTTTTGTTGGGGTTTTTTTGAGTTTTTTGAGTTTATTTTTTTGTTTTTTGTTTTTTATAGTTTTTTAAATTTTTAGGAGTCTAAAGGTTTTTTAGATTTTTTAGTTGTTTTATGATTTTTATGTGTTTTTTAAAAAATATGGGTTTTTATGGTTTTAGGGGGTTTAGTGTTCTTAGGGAATTTTAGGGTTCTTAGGGACTTTTAGGGTTCTTAATGGGTTTAGTGTTTTTAGGTTTTAGGGGATTTAATTTTTTTTAGGTTTTTATGTTTTTTTGGTTTTTTCTAGGTTTTTATGGTTTTTTATATTTTTAGGGATTTTGATACCTTTTTTAGTATTTTCCAATGTATTCAGAGTTTTGGAGATTATGGGGGTTTTAAAAAAACATAGAAACACTTAAAAACTCAAAAGAAACTCTAAAGACCCAAAAA
Organism: Viscum album; assembly: GCA_963277665.1. Taxonomy (NCBI): domain Eukaryota; kingdom Viridiplantae; phylum Streptophyta; class Magnoliopsida; order Santalales; family Viscaceae; genus Viscum; species Viscum album. The sequence goes on from OY728141.1 coordinate 1,007,420,179, forward strand.
ACCCTTGAAAACCCATAAAATCCATAAAACCCCTAAAACTCCCTAAAACCCTCTGAAAATCCCTAAAAAACCAAAAAATCTAAAAACCTTAAAAATCCTAAAAACCTTAAAAATCCCTGAGAACGTAAAAACCCCTAAAATCACTAAAACCTCATAAAACCATAAAAAAACATTAAAACCCCTAAAAGCATTAAAAACCCCAAAAACACTAAAGTGTCAAAAAAATTCTTTAATACCGTAGTGATTAAACAAAAAAAAATTAAAAACCTAACAATTTAAAAAAAAATATTGTAAACCTAAAGACCCTAAAAACACTAAAATCACCAAAAAACTCTAAAACCCTTAAAACCCTAAAAATCCCTAAAAACCCTAAGATCCATAAGAATCCTAAAAATCTATAAAAATCCCAGAAAATGTAGAAACCCAAGAAAAAAATAAAACACCTTGAAAACCATAAAAACCATTAAAACATAAAAATCATAAAAATAATAAAAAACATAAAAACACACTAAATCTATAAAACCCTTACACCCATATAAACATTATGAAAATTATAAAAAGACATAAAAATCTAAAAAACACCAAAAAACCATGAAACCCCCCAAAACCCTAAGAAACATGAAACCCCCTAAATATACACTAAATCCATAGAACCCTAAAAACCCTAATAACCATAAAAATCCTTAAAAATCCTTAAAAATCTATAAAAACCATAAAACCTAGGAAAACCCCTTAAAAATAATACAAACCCCTAAAACCATTTAGAACCCCCCAAAATGAATAAAAACACTATAATTCCTTAAACACGTTGACAAACTCTAGAAACCTTATAAACACAAAAGAGAAAAAAGACATAAAACCAATAAGATCCTAAAACCCTAAAAATAATAAACACCCTAAACCAACCCTCAATACCCCTCAAAATCCCTAAATCCCCTAACTCGCTAAAAAGTATTAGAAATTACCTAAAAGATAATGAAAACATAACAAATAACACTAAAAACCCCATAGAATCCACAAAACCCCTAAAACGTTAAAAAGAGAAAAACGCACAAAAAAGTATTAAAACCCTTAAAACCACTTAAAACATTTAAATAATTGAAAAAACCATAAAACCCAAAAAAACACAAAAAACACGAAAACACCTAGAAACCCAAAAAAACCTAAAACCCCTAAAAGCGCCTAAACTCCCTAAAACACTAGAAACCCTAAATCCCATAAAAACCCTATGAACCCTAAACAACCAAAAATTCCAAAAAATTCCTATAAATCTCTTAAAACTTATAAAAATAAAAATATTAAAACCGCCCAAAACCATTTAAACCACTAAAAACCATAAAACCATTGAAAACCAAAAAACCCTAAAGACCACTAAAAACTCTAAGAACTCTTAAAACCCCTAAAAACGAAAAAAACTGTAAAAATTATAAAACCCTAAAAACTAAAAAATACAATAAAAAACCAAAAGACCCAAAAAAACCCTAAATATCGTAAAAACACTAAAAACACCCAAAAATACACAAAAATCATAAAAACCCATAAAAATCCTAGAAATACCTTAAAAATATTGGAAAATATAAAAAACATAAATTAATGAAACCTCCTAAAACCATAAAAAATACTCAAAAACCATGGAAAACACTAAAACCCAATAAAACCATAAATCCATTAATACTCTAAAACCCCTTACACCCCATAAAAATTTAAAAAACTCTAATAACCATTAAAACACTATAAACCCCCAAAACACCTTAAATTCTACAAGGCCATAAAAACCCTAAAAACCTAAAATACTAAAACACGATGAATTAACCCTAAAACCCTTATAATCCCTAAAAAACTAAAACCCTAAAAACCATAAAAACCCTAAAACCTTAAAAACCCAAATAATCATAAAAAATCTCTAAAAATCCATGAAAATTTAAAAACCCAAATCCTTAAAAAGTAAAACCTACTAAACCATTAAAAATGTATAAAACTATAGAATAAACTTATAACCCATAAAAACTCAAAAAAAACTCAAAAATCCAAAAACTCCCTCAAAGCACTAAAAACTCTAAATAATCTTGAAAAACACTAGAAATCTTAAAAATATCGAAATCATCTAAAAACACTAAAAACTATAAAAACTATAAAAAAATCCCTTAAAATCCTTGTAAATGTATATAACCCAAAAAAAACCCCTTAAAACCACTGAAAACCATAAAACATGATAAAACCTTAATAAATCTGATAAACCAGAAAATTCCCTAAACCACTAAGAACTATAAAAACCATTAGAACCCCTGAAAATTTTAAAAATAATAAAAACCCTCAAAACTAGTAAAATCAAAAAATAACCCTAAAAAAGTCTCCAAAACCACTAAAAAAAATAAAACCCAAAAATCCTAAAAAACTGTAAAACCCTCAAAATCCCTAAATAACTAAAAACCATAAAAACCATAAAAATCCTTAAAAATCCCAAAATATCCTTAAAATGTTAAAAACCCAAAAGAAACATGAAAACATCTAAAAGTATTAAAAACACATAAAAAATAAATTCCCTAAAAACACTCAAAACCCCTAAAAACTTTTAAATTCTCAAAAAAACAACAAACACCCTAAAAATGTTAAAACCCATTAAAAACCCATAAAACCCTAAAAATATATAATCCCTAAAAATGAATAAAACTTAAAAAATATTAAAAAACATAAAAAAACATTAAATCCAAGAAAACTCTTAAAACCTTCAATGATCATAAAACCCTAAAAACCCAAAAAATAATATAAATTCTAAAAGATTCCCTAAAAATCCCTCAAAACGTAAAAAATGTAAAAATATTAAAAAATCATAAAAACCATAAAAACATTGAAAATCATAAAACACAAAAAATAATAAAAAAACGTAAAATAACATAAATCTATAGAACCCCTAAAAACCCTAAAAATGAAAAAAAAACTCTAAAAACCCTTAAAAATAAAAAACTCAGAAATCCCCTAAAAACCACGAAAAAATACAAAAACCTTAATTTCCTTAAAAACCATAAAAAGTGTAAATATACAGAAAAACAAATAAATACAAAAAAACCCACTGAAAACTCATAAATCCCATAAAACCCATAAAAAATTAAAAAAATATAAAACAATCAAAATCCTAAAAACCCAAAAAACTCATAAAACCACAAAAGTCCATAAAAATACTAAAAACCCCTAAAAACCCTAAAAACCTTAAAAAAGAAAAATCCTTCAAAATATCGAAAAAACCAAAATAACATTAAAACCCAAGATGTCCTAAAAATTCCCTAAAAATCATTGAAAACAATAAAACCAAGAAAAACCTTAAAAATCCTATAAACCTATAAAACCCAAAAAACTAATAAAAACACTAAAATCCATTTAAACCAGTAAAAAAATTAAAAAATATATAACCCATTAAAACCCCCAAAACGCAAAATATCTCTATAACCCCACAAAATACCTTAAAACAAAAAATACCCAAAATCCTATAAAAACACTAAAAACCATTAAAAACATCAAATTCCCAAAATAATATACAAATCCATAAAAACGTAAAAATATTAAAGAAGCCTAAAATATACTGGAAAACATAATATCCCTAAAACTCTGAATAACATATGAAAACCATAAAACCCCAAAATACCCTCTAAAACCCTAAAAACCACTAAAAAATATAAAAACCATTAAAACAACAAAAAACAGTAAAAAATCTAAAAAAAATTAAAAACCTAAAAAAAATAAAATTCCCTAAAAACCAAATAAACCCCATAAAATCCCTCAAAATCACTAAAAACCCTAAAAACTAAAAAAACATAAAAATCCAAAAAAACATAAAAAACACTAAAACCCCTAAAAACCATAAAACTCCTAAAAACATAAATAACAATAAAATCATAGAAACCCTAAAACCCAATAAAAACTATAAAATCCATAAAACCCATAAATATGATAGAAAATCATTAAAAACCTTTAAACACCTAAAATGCTAAAAAATCTATAATATCATAAAAAACCCTAAAACCCCATAAAACCATAAAACATAAAATCTGTAAATACCATAGAAAACCCAAAAAATACTCACAATCACTAAATCTTTAAAACCACTAAAATAAAATAAAGCATAAAACCACTAAAAAGATTAAAACGCTAAAACCCCAAAAAACGTTTAAAAATATAAAACTCATGAAATCCATAAAAATCATTAAAAACAAATAAAAACCCAAAAAACTTATATAAAAACAATAAACAATAAAAAATACAAAATTTAAAAACCAAAAAAACCATTAAAACCCTTAAAATCAAAAACAAAAATCCAAAAAAACAAAAAGTAACAAAAAATGTGAAAACCCCTAAAAACACCAAAACCCTTAAGACCTCACAAAATCCATAAAAACTATAAAAACTCAAATCCCAAAAAATACTTGAAAACATAAAAAACCCTAAAACCCTAAAACCACATGAAATCCACAAATAAACAATAAAAACATTAAACCCTAAAAATGATAAAAACTCTTATAACCCCCTAAAAATCTAAAAACCCTTAATCTCCTAAAAATGTTTAAAAACATAAAAATATACTGAAACCCCTAAAAACCCAAAAAACCCAAAAAACCCAAAACATCCTAAAACCCCTGAAAACATCTAAAAATCCTAAAAACCATGAAAACTTCTAAAACCCCTAAAAATACATAAAAACCAATAAAACCCTAAATCCCCTAAAAACATTGATAATCCTTAATTATCCATGAAAATGTAAAAAACTCTAAAATCATTAAGAACAACCTAAAACCATAAAATGTCTAAAAGAAATAAAAAATCTAAAAACCCAAAAACCACACTAAAAACTAAAAAACACTTAAAACCATAAAAACAATAAAAAAACAATAAAACCCTTAAAATCCTAAAAACCCAAAAAAACCCAAAAAATCAAAAATACCACAATAACCATGGAAGCCACTAGAACCACTAAAACCTTTGAAAAATCCAAAAACCCAAAAAATCATTAAAACTTTTTAAAATACTAAATCCATGAAAATCCTATAAAATCGCTAAAAAATCTACTTAACATAAAAAAGCCCTAAAACCCTTGAAAATAATATAAAATTTAAAATACCATAAAAACCAACCCCCCCCCCCCCCCCCAACTGAAAACCCCAAAACTTGTAAAAACAAAAAATGGTTAAAAAATAAATAAACTTTAAAACCCATAAGAAACAAAAAAACTAATCCCATAAGAGATTCAATGATTCCTAAAAACCCTTAATAAATATAAAACCTTGAAAACCATCTCAACTTCATTAAAAACCCAAAAAATACTATTTTTTATAAAAATCCATAAAAATATTTGAAGTTGTAAAAAACTTAAAAACCTTGAAGACCGTTGAAAACCATAAAACCTCGAAAACCATAGAAAACAAGAAAACCCATTAAAACCCTAAAACCAATAAAAACTATAAAAACCCCTAATATCATTAAAAACTCTAAAAACCTTTAAAATCCAAAAACTCAATAAATAACCACTAAAAATATAAAATACCCTAAATATCATAACACCCCAATCCCTAAAAACCATGAAAAACCCTAAAACCCCTCAAAATCACTAAAATCCTTAAAAACCCAAAAAAATCCAAAATAACATGAATGTTTTAAAAATGCCTTTAAATGTAAAAAACCCCATAAAATCATGAAAAACAATTGAAAACCATAAATCCTCAAAAAAACCATAAAACCCCAAAAAAACTATAAAAACCCTAAAACCCACTATGAACTCTAAAAACCCTTAAATCCATTAAAAATTTAAAAAAACTCAAAAAAACCTTTTAAACCCTAAAAAATTAAAATATCACTAAAACCACAAAGACCATAAAAACACTAAAACATGCTAAAAACCATGAAAATCCCAAAATATAATGAAATTACTTATAAACCAAAAAAATATAAAAACCAAAAAATTCTAAGAATTCCTAAAAATCCATTAGAAGATAAACAACCCCAAAACCCTCCAAAACACCTGAAAAGCTTAAAACCCCCCAAAAATCATAAAACGCCCTAAAATCCATAAAACCCCAAAAAACTAAAATCTATTAAAAAAATAAAAAACCTAAAAATTATAATAAAATAAACAACATTAAAATCACTAAAAACACAAAAAAATACCTAAGAACAAAAAAACACCAGGAGGCTGTGAAACCCCCTCAAAACTCTAAAAACACTGAAATAAAAAAACTCTTCAAATCCCTAAAAAATATAATAACTATTAGAATCCTAGAAATCCCTAGAAATTTTTAAAAAAGTAAAAAATCATAAAAACCATTAAATACCCCTAAAAACCTTAAAAACCACTAAAAAATAAAAAACCCATAAAAACTTTGCATTAATAAAAACTATAAAAATACATAAAACACCAAAACCATTTTTTAAAAACCATAAAACACTGAAAAAACCAAAAAAAAATATCAAACTAAACAAAAATTTAACCCAAAAAATCCAAAAAAAAAGAATGAAAACCCAGAAAAACTCTCAAAATCCCTAAAATCCCAAAAATCAAAAAAACTTTAAAAGACTAAAAATTCATTAAAATAATTGTAATAAATAAATATGAAAAATCTATAAAACTATTAAACATTAAAAAATCATAAAAAACACAATAACCCATTAAAATCATAAAAACAATTAAAAACTCTAAAAACATTAAAACCCTAATTTTTTTAAAAAACATGAAAAAACCATAAAACCCCCAAAAAACTCAAAATATACCCAAATAACACTAAAACACACTAAAAAACATGGAAAACCATAAAACCCTAAAAACTATAAAACCCTTAAAACATCAAATTCCAAAAAACTATAAAAACCATAAAAATACCAAAAGAAACCAAAAAATGTCTAAAAATATAGAAAAACCCAAAAACCTTAAACCACCTTAAAAACATAAAAAACATTAAATCATTAAAAACACATAAAAACCATCAATCCCCCTAAAAACCACATAGACCTAAAAAATACCTTAAAACACCTATATGAATTAAAATCTGTAAGAACATTAAAAAACCAAAAAAACTAAAAAAACACTAAAAACACAAAAGTTCTTAAATCCTTGAAAAACACTAAAAACCATAAAACCTATGAAAAATCCTATAATAAATTAAAATAAATAAAACCCTAAAACACTAAAAACTATTAAAGTCATAAAAATATCCAAAATCCCGGAATATGTAATTAACCCTAAAAATATTGAAAACCCTTAAAAAGCAAAGACCCCCTAAAAATTTAAATACCCTAGACACCCATAAAAAACTAAAAACCAATAGAAAATAAATAAAACCTACATTCCCCCAAATATATTAAAAACTCTAAAAAACCTTAAATAACTAAAAAAATTAATAAAACCCTAAACACCCAAGAGACCTTAAAAACCATGAAATACCCAAAAAACCTTAAAACCTATGAAAAACCATAAAAACTGTTAAAATCCACAAAAACCCTAAATCTTAAGAACCCAAAATATCCCTAAAAAGGTAAAAATCCCAAAAATCCCTAAAAACTTTTAAACCCATAATAATCCATAAAATCTATAAAAATCACTAAAACACCAAAAACCCAAGAAACCTTTATAAAATCGTAAAACACTTAAATTCTCAAAAAAGATAAAAACTTGAAAAACCCATAAAAACAGTAAAAAACATAAAAAGAAACCCTGAAACACAATAAAAACACTAAAAGCCATTAAATTCTCTACAAATTCTAAAATCTCTAAAAACTTAGAAAATCCCTAAAGCCCTCAAGATCCCATATAATCCTATAAACCACATAAAATTCCATACAATTTCTAAAAATCCCTTAAAATTTAAAAAACAATAAAACCAATGAAAAACCTTTTAAACCATAAAACCTCTGAAAACAATAAAAATAAGAAAAAACCCCATAAAACACCAAAAACTCTAAATCCCCTTAAACCAATTAAAAATGTTAAAAAAATCTAAAAAAACTTAAAACCACTAAAACTCAAAAACCCCAAATAACAAAAAAATAAACTAAATCACTAAAAACACGTAAAAACCATAAAGAACCTTTAAAATCCATAAAACCGCTCAAAATCCCTAAAAATCCTAAAAACGCCAAAAACATCCTAAAAAGCACTAAAAATCGTATAAAACATAAAACCCCAGAAACCAATAAAACCATTAAAACATTTAAAACTCTATACCCGATAAAACCCCTAAATCCACTAAAATCACTAAAACCTATTAAATCCCCTAAAATGTTTGAAAACTCTAAAAACATTAAAACCCTAAAAAACTCAAAAAAATCCTAAAAACCAAAAAGGGCCCTAAAATCCTAGAAAAAAACCCTAAAAACATAAAAATATAAAAAACCCTAAAACCCTCAAAACTCCTAAATTCCATAAAATTCTAAAACCCAAAATAAATTCCTAAAAAATTTGAAAAAATTAAATTAAAATGTAAAAACCTATAAAAACTATGATAACTAACTAAAAACCATAAAACCCAAAAAAAAGTAAAAAAACAAAAATCACATAAAAACTCTAAAACCCAAAAAAATCGATAAACCCCTAAAAAATACTAGAAACTCTTAAAACCCTAGAAAACCCTCAACTGCACAAAAATTTCTAAAAACCACAAAAATCATAAAAATTGTACAAATTCCCCAAAATCCCCAAAATAATAAAAACCCAAAAAAATGCTAAAACCCCCCCTAGAAATCCATAAAACCCCCAAAACCATAAAAACCATAAATACTAATAAAAATATAAAAACTCCTTAAACCCCTAAAACGAAAAAAAATCTAAACACCCACGAATACCCTTAAAATAAAAATACCCTATAACCCCCAAAAGACCCAAACATACCATGAAAAACACCAAAACACCATGAAAAACCCTAAAACCCTACAAAATCCATAAAAACCACAAAAACATTTCAATAATAAAAATTACTAAAACTTCCAAATAATGTAAAAATTTTAAAAACATTCAAAAACGATTGAATATCATAAAAACTCAAAAAATCAAAAACTCCCATAAAAACCCATAAGAAACCTAGAATCCTAAAAAATAAAAACTCTAAAAAACCCTTACTAAACCTAAAAATGTTAAAAAATACTATAAAAATTATAAAATCCCTAAAAATAGAAAAACCCTTTTATAAAAAATGACCATAATCTCCTAAAACACAAAAAAAACCTTTAAAACCTCTAGAACCCACGAAAATACCAAAAAAAACTCTAAAACGCCTAAAAACATAAAAATTCCTAAATTACACTAAAAAACCCTGAAATTGTAAAAAACCCAAAGAACTCGTAAATCCCCTAAAAACCATAAAAAAAGAAAAATCTTTAAGAACCATAAAAACAATAAAACCCTCAAAATCCCAAAATCTCTTAAAAAGTCTAATTATATATTAATCACCTAAAATTTAAAAAATATCCTAAAAACTACAAATATAGTAAAAAACCCAAAAATCCCTCAAAATCATTAAAATAAAAAATCCCGCAAAAACCTCATAAAAATCCTCAAGAATCCCTAAAAATACCTGAAAATATAATAAACCCTAAAACCAGAAAGAAATTAAAAAACACTTAAAAACTATCAAATATCTTTAAAAACCATAAAATGCTAAAAGCAACCAAAACTCTAAAACCCTTCAAACCCCTAAAATGATGAGAAATTATTGATATCTTATAATACTAAAAAATAAAAAAAGAACCTCAAAACCAAAAAGATGTTCAAATCCAAAGAAACTCGTAAAACCCAATGAAAATCCCGAACCCCCCAAATAGCTAAAACCCTAAAACCACCTAAATATCATAAAATCCAAAAAAATACATAAAAATACATAAAAATGCATAAAATCATAAAAAATAAAAAACCCCTATAACCCCCCACCAATAAACCATAAAATACCCTAAAAACCCTAAAAACCCTTAAAAACTCTAAAAACCTTTAAAACCCTATAAATCTATAAAAATTTTAAAACCCCTTAAATGCCTAAGAAACTCAAAAAACCCAAAAAACCCGAAAGGAAAATAAAAACTCGAAAAACCCTAAAACACCTAAAACCTCCAAAACCCTTTTAAACCATGAAAATCAATAAAATCTCTAAAAACATTAAAATCCTAAAATGCCTAAAAATCCATGAAAATCTAAAGAATCCTAAAAAACCAAAAAACCCTTGAAAACTAAAAAACACCAAAAATATTAGAACCCCTAAATCCCAAAAAAATCCTAAAACCCATATATATCTAAAAACCATTTAAACCCCTAAAAAGGTTAAAAATCACTAAAACCCCATAAAAATTTAAAAAACTAATAATGTACTTAAGACCTGTGAAAACACCTAAAAACCCTCAAAATCTCCTAAATCCCTAAAAACATCTATAAACCATAAAAATACAAAAAATTCCCTAAACAATCACCAAAACCATAAAAAACCCTGAAAACCCTGAAAACTCTTTTAAACCATAACAACCCCAAAAAACATTAAAAACATTAAAACCCCAAAAAACCCTAAAAATGACTAAAATATATAAAACACTTAAAATCCATAAAATTAAAAAAAAACACTAAGAAACCTTATAAAGACACAAAAAATAACGAAAATCCAAAAACCCCAAAACACCCTTAAAACCATAAAATCCCCTAAAAACCATAAAACAAGGAAAAGACCTAATATCCAAAAAAATCATAAAATATATAAAAACCATGAAAATAATAAAAAATCCATAAAAATTCCAAAAAATGTAAAAAATTCTATAAACCCAAAAAAAACCCCTGGAAAACAAAAAAACCATTAAAATAAACTAAAACAAATAATTACCCTAGGGCCCCTAAAATCTATATAAACCCTTAAAACCATTAAATAATTTAAAAATCTAAAAAACCAAAAAAATACTAAAAAAATAAAAAAAAATTACCTTGAAAACCCCCCCAAATAACCTCAAAACCCTTAAGCCACATAAAATACCTCAAAATAACTAAAACCATAAAAATTCAAGAAAGGCCTATAATTCCCTAAAAATGTAAAACCCCTAAAAATCCTGAAACCCCCCAAAAAATTGTTAAAACCCCTAAAAAACCAAAAACACCTTAAAAATAAAATAAAAAATAAACCTACAAAACTATAATAACACTTAAACCTCTATTTTTTTGAAAAAAACTATAAAAACCATTAAAAATCACAACCATTAAAAAATCGCTAAAATCGAAATCCCCTAAAACCACAAAAACCTTAATACCCCTAAAACCCGTAAAATCCAAAAAATCACTCAAAACCATAAAAATCCTAAAAAATGCATAAAAATCCATTATGTTGTTAAAACCCATAGAAACCCTAAACATCCCCTCAAACTATAAAACACATATAATCCTTAAAAACCCTGAAAACCCATTACATTACTAAATCCCACTGAAAACTATAAAAACCCCAAAAGCCACTAAAACATTAAAAAACAATAAAAACATTAATCCCTAAAACTCTAAAAAACTATAAACATAAAATATTCTAAAAACATAAATAAAACTAAAACCCTAAAAAACCTTAAATCTAAAAAATCCTCAAATCCTTAAATACTCCAATAAATTTGAAAACCATAAAGATCCTAAAAATCCCAAAAAATACCAAAAAATACAAAAAAACCATAATCCCTGAAAAAACCTTGAAAAACGTAAAACCCCTAAAAATTTAAAAAACATAAAAAAGAATAAACATCCTAAAAATCACTAAAAACACAAATAACATTAAGATACATAAAAACGTTAAAAACTCTAAAAATATTAGAACCCAAAAAATAACAGAAAAACACAAAAACCTCAAAATACCATAAACCCCTTGAAAACCCCTAAAAATAATGAAAAAAAAATAAAAACCCACAAAATAAATAAAATCCCTAAAAATTTTGGAAAATGTATAAAAGCACAAAAACTATAAAAACCATAAAAATCCTAAAAATCCCCAAACAATCCTTGAAAATGTTAAAACCTAAAAAACCATAAACTTCCCTGAAAAAAAACCCAGAAAAATAATTAAAAACCCAATTTGAACTCATAAAAATCCTAAAAACACTATAAACTCTAAAAATCCTATACACACCTAAAAACATTTAAAATCTCTAAAAACCCATTAAACCCTAAAATATAAAAAAACAAAAACTGAAAATGAACCTAAAAACCTTGAAAACAATTAAAAATACTAAAAACCTAGAGAAACACAAAAATCATAAAAATAAAAAAACCCTAAAACAATAAAAATCGAAAAAAATCCCAGAAATATAAAAAATCCTACAAATAAGGGGAAAACCCTATAAAACATAAAACTATGAAAAACCATAAAAACCCAAAAAAAATCCCTTAAACACCACTAAAACTATAAATACCATTAAACCTTTAGAATAATTAAAAAATCTAAAAAATTAAAACCCTAAAAAATAAAAAAAACACCAAAACCCCTGAAAAGTCCTTAAATATCCTAAAACCCCAAAAATCCTAAAAATCTTGAAGACACTCAAAATAAATAAAAACCCTAAATGCATTAAAAATCAGAAAAATATCCTTCAAAGTCCCTAAAAATGTAAATATCCCTAAAAATTAAGAAAAACACCTAAAAATATAGAACTAGTAGAAAAATTATGACCACATAAAGAACCCTATAAGCCCTATAACCACAATAAAAACTCTAAAATATCTTCCAACACCAAAAATCATGAAAATATATAAAAAAAATTATATATCTAGAAATTGAAAAAATATAAAAACTCAAAAATACTAAAAAACCACTGAAATACCTAAGGACCCCTAAAAGCTCTGAATGACCCAGAAAACAGTCAAAATCATTAAAGACCCCAAAAATTAAAGACCCTAGAAGGACAAAAAACAAAATATCATTAAATGTCCCAAAAAAACCTAGAAATGTAAAAACCCTAAAAACCATGAAAACAACCAAAAACTATATAATTCTTTAAATATCTATAAAAACCCTAAAAACCCTAAAAACCTACAAAACCATAAAAATCACAAAAAACTATAAAAACCCTTAAACCCCTAAAACACTAAAAAAACTCTAAAAACATTAAAAAACCTAAATAACTATGAAAAACCTGAAAACCCAAAAGTCACTAACAACCTAAAACCCCTAAAACCCCTAAAAATTTAAACCCCCTAAAACCTAAATAAATAACTAAAATACCAAAAAATCCCTAAAAATATAAAAATATTAAAACTCCCTAAAAATTACTAGAGTAAAAAAAACCCGGGTAAACGCCTGAAAACTATTAAAACCCATAAAAACTTAAAAAACCCTAAAAACCCATAAAAACCCTAAAACACTAAACACTCTAAGATACCTTAAACCTCAAAAAATTGTTGAAAACATTAAAAAATATTCAAAACCCTTAAAAACATAAATAAACCCCTAAAAACCCCCCAAAACACCATAATAACCTAAAAAACACTAAACCCCACCCCCTAAAAACCCTAAATACCCTCAAAATCTCTAAAACCCTAAATACATTAAAATACATAAGATCCTAAAAAATCCCTAAAAATATCTATAAACGTAAAAACCCTATAAACCCTAAAAACACTAGAAAACCTTGAAAACCCCTTAATCCCTTATAAAACCATATAAACTCATTAAAACCCTAAAAAAACAAAAATACTCTAAAAAGCATTAAACAACCTAAATACGTTAAATAATCTACAAACATTAAAACCCGCAAGAAACTAAAAAAACCCATAAACCAAAATAGAACATAAAAACCCTGAAAAACCTAAACACCCTAAAAAACCTAAAAAACTCTTAAACCATTAAGAATCTCAAAAATTACTAAAACCATAAAAACTTTAAAAATCCTAAAAAAATCCCAAAAATTCCCTGAAAATTTTAAAAACCAAAAAAACACTAAAACCTCCCTAAAACAACAAATAACCCTAAAAACCTTCAAAAACTCTAAAAAACCACAAAACCCAAAAAACATCAAAAAAAAATTTTAAACCCTTATAAACACTAAAAACCATAAAAACTCTACAAACCTTCAATCCTTAAAAAAACTCAAAAAAGAACTTAAAAACCCAAAAAGATTCAAAAAATAATGAAAAAGTATAAAAAACTAAAAAAACAACTATTAAAACCCCTAAATCCTCTCAAAATAACAAAACACCCAAAAAACCCTCAAAGTCCCTAAATCCCATGAAACTATGAAACCCAAAAAATATCCTAAAATATCCTTAAAATTAGATGAAAATATAAAGCACCTAGAAAACTCCCAGAAAACCATAAGACACCTAATATATTATAAAACTTTAAAACCCATAAAATCCGCAAAAAACCAAACTGAAATATCTAAAAACCCTTAAACCCACTAAAAATGTGGCAAAATTCTAAAAAACCTTAAAAACAATAAAAACTGAAAAAAACCCCAAAGCACCCAAAAGACCCTAAAACCCTAAAATCCCAAAATCCTCTCATAATACATAAAAATACCAAAACCCTAAAACCCTAGAAACTCTAAAAAACTAATATATCCCAAAAAAAACATAAAAACGTACAGATCCATAAAAACATAAAAAACCTAAAAATCGAAAAAACCTAAAATACATTAAATCCCATAAAACACCTAAAAACCAAAAAAACATTAACATTATAAATACTGTTAGAACACCTAAAAAATTAAAATCTCTAAAAACATTAAAAAATCCTAAAACTAAAAAACCACTTAAAATTCCTAAAAACCCTAAGAACCCCTAAACCCCAAAAATATTTATAAAGTCCTTAAAATCCTAAAGGTGTTTAAATCCCTAAACCCCTCAAAACCATATAAAAACAATAAAAAACATAAAATTTAAAAAATAATCCTAAAAAACATAAAAACTAAAAACTAATCTAAAAATACAAAACCCCTAAAGAGGATAAAAACACTAAAAGCCCATAAAAATTCCCAAAAACACAAAACATTTAAACACCCTCCCCCCCAAAAAAAAGATCCTAAACCCCTTAAAAAACTAAAATACCAAACAATCTACGATAAAACCTAAAACTATCCAAATCATTAAAAACCCTAAAATATATAAAACCATAAAAATATGAAAATTCTATAAAAATCACAAAAAGAAAAGTGAAATACCATAAAAAATCTAAAAAGACCCTTGAAAACTGAAAATCCCCCTAGAAACATGAAAAATAATAAAACCAATGAAATTCTAAAACTACTAAAAATTATTAAACCCCTAAATACCCCTAAAATAAATGAAATTTTTAAAAAATCCAAAAACACTTAAAATAACCCCTCCCCCCCCCCCCCCTAAAAAACAAAAATACCATAAAACAATGAAAACCCATAAAACCTGAATAACACTAAAACCCAAAAAATACTTAAAACCACTAGAAAATATAAAATATTAAAACCATAAAACCTAAAAATTCTAAAAAATATAAAAAAATATTTAAAAACTAAAAAACCACCTAAAATCAATAAATCCATAAAAATCATAAAAACAATAAGACCACTAAAAACTCTAAAATCCCTTAAAACACCAAAAAATATTTATAAATTATAACAAACCTTACAAACAAACAAAAATGACAAAAATACCATAAAACCCATAAAGACCATTAAAATTTCTAAAAATCATAAAAACTATCAAAACCCCTAAAACCTAAAAAAACCCCAAAACCATAAATATCGTAAAATTCCCTAAAACTCCCTTGAAGGTAAAAGCCCTTAAAAATCCAAAAAATCCCTTAAAAAGATAAAAACTTTTAGAATCATTAAAACTATAAAACCACATAAAAATATTAAAAAAACTAAAACTATAAAACCCTTATAATCCATTAAAATGAAAAAAACTAAATAAACCTTAAAACCATAAAAACAAAAAAAACCCAAAAAACTGTACAAGTACTTAAAAATCCTACAAAACCTAAAAATAATAAAAAACATAAAAAACTAAAAAAATCCCATATGATCTAAAAACCCTAAAAACCATAAAAATATTAAATATCCCTAAAAAATCTATGAAAACAAATAAAACCCTAAAAATCATGAAAAACCGTTGAAAACCAAAAAAATCCAAATACCCATAAAAACCCTAAAACACATAAAAACCTAAAAACCTACTGAACACTCTAAAACCCCAAAACCTCCAAAAAACATAAAAATATATAAAACCCTTTAATACCCTAAAACCTCGAACGAAACCAAAAAAAAACAAAAAAACACAGAAAAACCCTAAAACCCTTAAAACCTGTAAAAACCCTTAAAATCTCCAAAAACCCTAATATTCTAAAACCCATAAAAATACTAAAAATCCCTTAAAATCTAAAAAACCCTAAAAACATTAAAAGCCACTAAAATCCATAAAACCCCTAAATAACATTAAAACCCATAAAAACCCTAAACCCACTTAAAACTCTAAAAAACCCTTAAAAAACTAAAAATGTTAAAAAAATATAAGAAAAATTTAAATCCTAAAAATAATAAGAAAACCCAAAAAAACTACAAATACCCAAAACCCCATGAAAACACGCAAAACACCTAAAATAGAAAAAATAAAAAAATACTATAAAAATTGAAAAACAATCACCACAAATCCCTAAAACATGAAATACCCTAGAAACCCTAAAACCCCCTAAAACCATAAAATTCATTAAAACCATAAAAATACCAAACAACCTTAAAAGACTATTAAAACCATTAATCTTATTAAATAATTAAAAACACTAAAAATAGTTAAAATCTCTAAAAAATAAAAGAAACCCCTAAATAATCAAAAGTCCCTAAAACCAATGAAATCCCCAAAAACCCAAAAAACCCTAGAATCCCTTAAAACCACTCAAAATCCATTAAAATAATAAAAAAATGAAAACTATATAAATCCTAACAAATCAATAAATATACCTGAAAATGTAAAAACCCATTAAACCCTGAAAACTCCCTAAAACCCATAAAACCTCAAAAAAGATAAAATAATACTAAAACCATTCAAAAACTCCTAAAATAAACTAATCTCTCTAAAATCTATTTAATCCCCAAAAAGAATAAAAATCTCAAGAATACTATAAAAACTCTAAAACTAAAAAAACTAAAATAAAAAAAGATCCAAAAATCCCTAAAAAACCATAAAAATAATAAAACCTCTAAAACCCCATAAAATCACCTAAAATATCTAAAAACACCAAACCCCTAATAACATAAAAACCAAAAAAAAATTCATAATCCCCCTAAAAACATAAAAACCATTAAAAAACCTAAAAACCCATGAAAACTATAAGAACCCTTAAAAACCATAAAAACACTATAAAACCATAAAAACTGGAATGCATAAAAATTATAAAAACCCTTTAAACCCCTAAAATTACTAAAAACTCTAAGAACTAAAAAACCAAAAAAATCAAAAATACCAAAAAAATACCTAAAAATACCCTATAATCCTTAAAAACCCCTGAAACCATGAAAAAAATATTAAAAACCTCAAAATCCCCAAAACCCTAAAAAACACTAAAATCCATAAAATCAAAAAAGGTAAAAAAATTATCAAAATATTTAAAAACCCTAAAACCTGGAAAAAACCAAGAAAAACAAATAACCCCAAAAAACATTAAAAACACCCTTAAACCCCATATAATCCATAAAATTCACTAAAAAATCTACAACACCTTTAAATCCCTCTAAACTTTTACAAACACTAAAAAATTTTAATATTTTAAAAATATAAAAATACTTGAAAATGTAAGAAACCTAAAAAACATGAAAGAAACCAGAAATGAATAAGGACCCCTAAAAATTTTAAAAATCCAAAAATCCCCAAAAAATATCAAAAAAATCTATAAACCAATAAAACCCCAAAATCGTTAAAAACTATAAAAAATATATAAAACCCTAAAAACAAAATAAACAAAAAACCCAGAAGCCCCTAAAAATGTTGAAAGACCCTAAAACAATAAAAAAACAAAAAGAAACATAAAAACCCACAAAACCCCTAAAAACCTAAAAACCATACAAATCCAATAATATTACTAAATATACATTAGAAAATTAAAATTCATAAAAACCTAGAATAACCACAGAAACCATAAAACCCATAAAAACCATAAAAACCCAAAAGACCCCAAAAAACCTTAAAACCGTTACAAAATATTAAAAACCCTGAAAACTGCAAAAAATTATAAAAACAATAAACAACATAATAACAATAAAACACAAAATTACCCAAAAAGGAAAAAACACCTAAAACCAAAAAAAAACTAACAATCCCAATAAACCCTCAAAATCTACAAAATCCATAAAAACCCTAAAATCCATAAAAATCGTAAAAAATCCCTAAAATCACAAAAAAATTTAAAAACCCTAAAGTGTTTAAAAACCACCTAAAAACTATAAAAACCACGAAGAACTGTAAAAAACATTAGAATACACAAATACACTAAATATTTCTAAAAATGTTTTAAATCCTTAAATCCCCTAAACATGTTAAAAAATATAAAAACCCATCAAACACCTAAAAGCTAAAAAACTCATAAAATCACAAAAATACTGCCAAATTTTTGAAAACCCATTAAAAACCATAAAAACATTAATTAATTAAAAACAATCAAAATTCTTAAAACCCTAATAATTCCTATCAACCATAAATATCATAAAATCCCCAAAAAATACTGAAAAAAAACCCAAAAAACCCAAAAAACCCTAGAAAACTGTAAAACCCGTAAAAACTATAAAAAACACTGAAAACCCATAAAAACACTAAAAATCAACAAAAAATTATAAAACAATTTTAATCCCAAAAAATGATAAAAACTCTAAAAAACTATAAGAATCCTACAAACCCAATAAAATCTAAAAAATCCCTGAAAGACCCTAAAAATCTAGAAAACACTAAAACCCCTAAAACCATTAAAACCTTTCAAAATCTTTAAATATTATAATAAAACAAAGAAAAAATAAAAATATTTAAAATCCATAAAATCCCGAGAAACATGAAAACCCTAAAAACCACGAAAACCATAGAAATCCATAATGACCATTAAAAACATTATAAAACAAAAAGAAACAAAAAAATCCCTAAAACACTAAAAACACTAAAATCTCTTAAAATCCATAAACATATTAAAAACTATACAAAGTATTATAACCCTAAAAGACTAAAAACCCCTAAAACTGTAAAACCGAAAATACCCTAAAAACCAAGAAAAACTGAAAAATTCTTGAAAAACCATAAAAACCTCGACATTACTAAATACCAGAAATTCCATAAAAATACTAAAAATATATAAAAATACATGAAAAAGTATAAAAAATAAAAAATTTCAAAAATCTATAAAAAACAAAAAAACATAAAAACCATAAAAACACTAAAAACCATAAAAACCAATAAAAACTTTAAAAACACATAAAAACTTCAAAAAATGTGAAAATCACTAAAAAACCTTAAAAAAATAAAATCCAAAAAGACACTAAAACCCTAAAAAACTAAAAACACTTTAAATAACAATAAAATCCCATAAAATATTCATAATAGCTAAATCCATTAAAAACCATAAAAACGATAAAACCCCTAACAGTGTTAAAAACCATAAATCCCATAAAAACCTAAAAACCACTAAAGACAATGGAAACACTTAAAACCCCAAAAAACGATAAAAACTCCAAGAAACCTAATAACCCCTAAAACCCTTAATATTCCTAAAAATCCTAAAACAACAAAAAAATCATAGGATTCCCCTAAAAACCATGAAAACATAAAAAATCAAAAAACCCTAACAACCGCCTAAATATATAAAAACTCTTAAAACCAATATACCCATAAAACCCATAGAATCCCAAAAAACTAAAAACTATAAAAAACATTATATAAATATTTTTTTAATCTATAAAAACACTTAAAATACTAAAAAACTCAAAAAAAAACCATAAAACCCCAAAGACCATAAAAACCATGAAACCCCTAAAACCCATAAATTCTGTAAAAACCATTCAAATCCACAAAACCCCTAAAAATACTAAAATTAATAAAATCCTAAAAAATCCATAAAAATACCTCAAATAAAAATAACCATAAAATTAATGAAAAATACCTAGAAATCCTTATATCCCTAAAACCCTAAAAACCATAAAACCCATAAAATCAATAAACCCAACTAAAAAATCTAAAACTCCATAAAGCCCATAAAAATGTTTGAAAACTCTAGAAACCCTTAAAACCCAAAAACACAATTAATGGATAAATCCTCAAAAGGCACTAAACCCTCATAAAAATATAAAAAAATAAAGAGCATAAAAATCTTAAAAATATAATTAAACCAAAACAACTTTAAAAACCCGTGAAATCATACAAATACTAAAAAAATAAAAAAAATCCCGATATATGTAAAACACTACAAAAAACCTGAATAATAATTGAAAAAATAAAAACATAAAAAACCAATAAAGAAATAAGTACTGATAAAAACCCTTAAAAACTGAAAAATATAAAAAAAAAAATTAGACCCTACAAAATTAAATCCCTAATAACATATAAAACCATGAAAAATTTAATAAAACCCTAAGACCACAAAAAAACCCTAAAAACCTAGAAAACCATAAAAACTATAAAAATATAGGAAACCCCTATATCCATAAATATCTAGAAAACCTCTAAAACCCTCAAAAACCATAAAAACCTTAAAAAAAATCCAAAAAATACATAACAATATATGAAAATGTTAAAAACACTAAAAACCATTAAAACTATAAAATTTAATAAAAACCACGAACACCCTTAAAACCTATAAAAATTCTAAGAACCACTAAAACTCTAAAAACTCTTAAAACCCATGAAACCACAATTTTTATTATAAAACGGAAAAAAACTTAAAATCTCAAAAAACCCCTAAAACAAGAAAACCATGATAAAGATATGGTTATTCGTGTCTTTTGGGTCTGCTTGTTGTTTCTTTCTGGAGGTTTTTATTTTTTGGGTCTTTGTTTTTTTGGGATGTTCAGGGCTTTTGGGAGTGATTTGATTGACTTCACACTTCTCGGCTCTCCTGTGTATTCTTTTTAATAAACTTTGGGGGGGGGGGGCGTTAGGAATATCCTGTTCCTTTTCCTACCTTGCCCCAAAAAACCAAAATCTCTTGAAACCCATAAAACACTTCAAAATACATAAACCCCTAAGATGACCTAAAAACCGGAAAAATATTCATAGAGCTCAAAAAATCCATGAAAACCTAAAATATCGTCAAACCCCATAAAAACACCTAAAAACTATAACAACCCCTAAAAATTTAAAGAAAACCATAAAAACCACAAAATAACTAAATAATCTAAAAAACATTAAAACCACTAAAAATATTAAAAACATTAAAAAAATTTATGGCCCCTAAAAACACAATAAGGAGAAGTAGAAAGAAAAATGTCGCTGCTCTCTCTTGGTCTCTCTCTCCCGACACAATGATCTCCAGGGTTCCCTCTTGGAACCCTCTTCAGTGGTTTCATTGATTTCCTACAGTTAGAGCATTGTGATGTGGTTGGAGCTCTTTTCAGAAGGCCTTCTCCCCTGGGGTGATGGAAGATGATGAAGCGGCTACCTGATGATGATAGGATCCGATGGGTTGTTTCGAGAAAAGGCAGCAATGACTTACTGCAACTTTTTGGCTTGTCTCTAGAGGATATGGATCCTTCTCCTTCTCGGGCGTTATCTTTGTTTCAACTTGGCAGTGGCATTGATGGCTTCTTGGAGGTTTGGGAACAGTCTAAGAAACCTCCAATGATGTCAACGCTTCTTCCAGATCCGAGTTTCCGGTGGATTTTCACTGATATGCTACTTCGCCACTTGGTTTCACCCCTGCTGACTCATCGATTCTGCTATGTTGCCTCCCCTACGGTCTGGATTCCGAATTTTTTGGTGTGCTGGTGGTTTTTCTTTTACAGTTGATACGGCTTGGTGGGTTTTTGTTCATTATGCTGCTATGGTTTGTACTTCTTATGGAGTACCTTGTTTACTGGGCATGGGATTGGCTGGAAGGCTGTCTGAGCCTCGGGTCAAGACTGTTCTAGTTTTCTTGTTCCTTTCAATGATCCTGGGGATTTTCTTGTGCTCTGATGTGTGAGATAGGCTACTTGTCTTTGCTGGTTTTCATGGTAAGGTAGGAGAGCTTGATTTCCAGGAATGGTGGCGTTGGATTCTACTTGCTGCAGGGCTAAGACGTGATGATGCTACTTGATATGGGTTTGGTGATGATGGTCCTAAGTTGATGGCGGTTTCATTGTGAGGAGGTGTTTGAGGCTTTGGAGGATTTTGGGCACGTGTTGTAGATGGTTGATCTTCTTGGGAAGAAGACGTTTAATTATGGCAACACTTCTATGGACTGGCTGCTATTTGGCTGGAATGCGATGAAGCATGCAGGTTGGATTTTGGTTCTGTTGATTATTTGTTTCTTGTGGTGGACCTTCTTGGTAGGGAGGTGCTGGCTACTAGTTTTTGTGAAAAAGGAGGATGGTTTCTATATGGATGCGAGCTATGGTTACTGGTGGTTGTGTACTTTTAGATCTGATGGTTATGTGGTATTGGTGTTGGCTCATTTTGGTGTGAAAGTGATGGATTTGGTTTTTGTGAGATTGGATATTGGTCGTTGCTTGGTAGTGAGCTGCTGAATGCTGGTGAAGGTGAGGCTTGTGATTTTGATGTTGTTGCTTCTATGACGTTGGATGCTGTTGTTTCTGAAAAGATGTTGGCTGTTGGAAGGTGTGATTTTCTAGAAGATGACGAGATTAAAGGTGGTGTGGGATGCTGGATGAGCTGCTGGATGCTGGTTAATGCTGGATGATGGTAGTTGTTGCTTGGTTTTGGGTCATTTTTATTTTTTATTCTTTGAATTTTCTTTTTTTGGGGTCTTTTTCATCTTGGGTTGTAAAGGGTTTTTGGGTGTGGGTCGTTTGACCCCTCCCCTCCATTTTCTGTTGTGTCTCTTTTTTTCTTTCTAATAAATTTGCAGGGGACGAGAATAGCCCGACCCTCGCATGTTCCTTTCCCTAAAAACATAAAAAATAACCCTAAAATCCCAAAAGAACCTAAATACACTAAAACCCATAAAACACCAAAAATCCCGAAACAGCCATAAAACCCTCAAAATACCAAAAAAATCTAAAAAACCTAAACCTCCAATATTCCATAAAATTAAAAAAAATACCAATGAATCCCTAAAAATGTTAAAAATTTTAAAAATCTAGAAAACCTTTGGAAACCATAAATATGCCTAAAACCATGAAAAATCCTATAAATAAATAAAAACCCAACCCCCACTAAAAACTATAAAAACCTTTAATACCCTAAAAGACGTTACAACTCTAAAATCACTAAAATCATAAAAAACTCAAAAATCCCTACAAACTCTCAAAATCCATGGAAGGCATAAATAACCATAAAGATATTTTGAGCTCTCTAAACAACATTGAAATCATAAATACCATAAAAAACCAATAAAGTCCCATGAAAACCCCTTAAAACCTTTCAAAACACTAAAACACCATAAAAACCCTAAAACCCAATTAGATTATACACCCCCTTAAAAACCTTAAAATCGTTAAAAAAATCAAAATCCCATAAAAATCATAAATAACTCAGAAAACATTATAACTATAATAGACCCTAAAAACACGAAAACCCATTAAAACATAAAAAAAACCCCATAACCCATTAAAACCCTCAAAATTCCTATAAACTCTAAAACCCCAAAGAAAACCATAAATCTTAATAAGGCCCTAAAATCCCTAAAAACATAAAAAACCTAAAAAACCTAAGACCCTTGAAAAACATAATACCCCTAAAAACCTTAACACACCCTAAACTCCCCTAAAAAACAAAAAATTCACTAAAAACTCTAGAAACCCTGAAAATGCTTAAAATGAAAAATATATATAAAAAACCATAAAAACCCTAAAAAACTCAAAAAAATCTCAAAATTACCATAAAAAAGATGAGAAAACCCTAAAAACAATCAAAATACATAAAATCATATAAACCCATAAAAACCATAACAATCCTTAAAATCCCAAAAAATACGTGACAACATAAGAAATCCCAAAATCCCAGAAAAATCGATGGTGTACATAAAACCCCTAAAACATTAAAAACACTAAAACTACATAAAAACCCTAAAACCCGATTAAAAACTCTTAAAACCTGTAACAACCATAAAAATAAAAAAAATCTCTAAATACCTTAAAACCTTGAAAAACTAAAAAAAATCATATAACCCAAAAATACTTTAAAAACTCTAAAAACCCTTTGTATGACTAAAAACCCATGAAAACCCATAAGACCTATCAAAATACCTAAAAATACTAAACAACTTAAAAATAATATAAATTCAAAAAATCCCTAAAAGTCACAGAGAATGTATCAAATTATAATTCTATAAAAACCCATAAAGCCCCCTTAAGTCCTTAAAACCCCTAAAACCCCATAAAAATCCAAAATCCACTTAAAACTATAAAAACCATCAAAACCCCATAAAATGTTAAAAAACTAAAAACCAGAAAAAACCTTATAAAATAATAAAATCCTAAAGACCAAGAAATACCCTAGTAACTTTTAAAATCCTTGAAAACCCTGAACACGCTGAGAAAACCTTAAAATACTCAAAATCCTTAAAATCCTTGAAAACCCTAACAACCATAAAAAACTAAAAAAGAACAAAATATCCCTGAAAACATAAAAATCCTATATACGATAAAAACTCATGAAAACCATCGAAAACACTCAAAACACTAAAACCACAACAAATAGTTAAAACCTTTAAACCCATAAAAACATTAAAAAAACTCTAAAACCCCTTTCAAACCATAAAAACTGAAAAATACCCTAAAACCCCTAAGAACACATCAATCACCTAAAAAACTCTATGAAATTTCCAAATCTCACTAAATCATTAAAACAATAAAAAAACTCAAAACCTCCATAAAACCCAAAAGAAAATAGAACCCCAAATAACCCCTAAAATCTCTAAGAACCCTAACAATCACGAAAAACTCTCAATATCAATAAAAATAATAAATATCCCTAAAAACTACTAAATACTAAAATCACTGTCAAAATCCCAAAAAATGTGAAAACCCCAAAAAACATGGACAAACTCCTTAAAACCATAAAACCACACAAACATTAAAATGCCCTAAAAACACATAAATAACCAAAAAACCCAATAAAAACACACAAACCCCTTAAAACATCTAAAAAATTAATAAACTCTAAAACCATTAAAACCTATATAAACATTAAAAACCCTCAAAACCCAACACATTAAAAAATCATAAAACATGAAAAATACATAAAACCACTAAAAACTAAAAAACCAAAAAACCTGATAAATTCTAAAAACCCTATAAATCCCTAAAAACCATAAAACCCTACAGACTAGAAAAATTTAAAAATACCTCAAAACAAAAAAAATGTAAAAATACAAAAAAAACTCAAAAACTCTTGAAAACCATAAAACCCACAATAAAATATTAAAAAACCCTTAAAAACCTTAAAACCATAAAAATTAACTAAAAATATAGGAGAACTTAAAACTCATTAAAACCATAAAAACTATAAAAACCTTAAAAGACATAAAATAAGGAAAAAAACTTAAAACCCCAAAAGACCTAAAACCCTGAAACCCCACTAAAACCCTTAAAAACCCTAAAAGTCATATAAACCCGAAAATCCCTAAATATCTAAAACCATAGAAATCATAAAAAATATGTAAAAAATCCTTAAAAATTTCAAAATCCCTAAAATCCTTAACCAATTCAAAAAAAAAACAAAAATTACATTAAATCCCAAAAAACCATGAGAAAATATAAAAAAAGTAAACCCCTAAAAATGATCCATAATATAAAAACCATAATAGACCTAAAAACTCAAAACACAAAAAAGACCCTAGAACCATGAAAAACCCTTAAAATATCTAAAAAACATTTAAACCCCTCAAAATCCGTAAAAATCTAAAAACATAAAAACCTCCAAACCCCCTAAAACCATTAAAATCCAATAAAATACCAAAAAATACATGAAAATGTAAAATACCCTAAAATCATTAAAAAATTTCCAAAATGTAAAAAATCCCCTAAAAACAATAAGAACCTCTAAAATGCATAAAATACTAAAACCCACTAAAAACTCTAAAGCCTTTTAAAAACCCTAAAAATGATTAAAATACAATAAAAACCATTTAATCCCCTGAATACTCAAAAACACCTTGATACCCAAAAAAAGAACCTGAAATCCTAAAAATCGATAAAAACCCTAAAAACCCATAAAACCCCAAAAAAATCAGAAAACCCTTTAAAATATTAAAGAACTGATAAAAATATCTGAAAAATAAAAAAACCTAAAATACCATAAAACCGGTAAAAACCACTAAAACCCATTAATAACCGTAAACCCCAATAAGAATTATTAAAACCCTTAAAACACCTAAAAAATTATAAATCTGTAAAAAACCGTAAAAATCCCTTAATACTAAAAGAACAATAAAACCCCAAAACAACAATACAAACTCTAAATAACCAAAAAAATCCAAAAGACCCATGAAAATACAAAAAATATAAAATTCCCTAAAACAAAAAAAAAATCAAAAAAAATGATAAAAATCTCAGAAAAATTAAAAAATCCAAAAAACATTTAAAACGCCCATAGACTAAAAAAACTAAAAATCCAAAAACTGCATAAAGACACTAAAAAACCACTAAAAACTCGAAAAACCTTAAAAACCCATAAAAAATTTTAAAAACTCTAAAAAAATAATAAAACCACTAAAAAATTAAAAGATATCCAAAAACCCAAAAAACCTAAAAAAACCCAAAAAAACACCTAAGAACCCTTAAAATCCCTAATAAAAATGAAAACCCCCCAAACCCATAAAAATCGGAAAAAATATCTAATCATCTCTAAAATCCAAAAAACTCTTAAAACACCCTCGAAACTATAAAAACAACAATAAAACATTAAAAACACTAAAACCAGCAAAAAACCTAACACCCACATAAAAATATAGTGACCATTTATGACCAAAAAACCAAAAACCTAAAAAATCATAAAAATCATAAAAAAAAACTATAAACCCAAAAAACCATGAAAACAATTATAATAACACAAAATCTGTAAATACCCCAAAAAACTCAAAAACCCCTAAAAATCATAAAAAATACATAAATATCCTTCAAAACATAAAAAACCCTAAAATCCATGAAAAACCATAGAAAACCATAAAAACTCCTAAAATCCTTAAAACCCCTATAAACTAGAAAAACCCCTAAAAACGCAATAAAATTCCAAATACTCTAAAACCTAGAAAAAGTATTAAAAAAGTCAAAAAATAATAAAATCCTAAAAAAATTAATAAAACCTCTAAAAATACAAAAATCCCCGAAAACCCCTTCAATTCCAAAAAACATGGAAACCCCTCAAAATTCCTAGAAACCCTAAAAACCTAAAAACCATAAAAATCCAAAAACACCCAAAAATTACTTTTAAAAGAAATAAATTATATAAACAGTGAAAACAAAATACCCCCTAAAAACCTCAAAAGACTCAAATAATCTATAAAACCCCTATAAAACCACTAAAAATCATAAAACCTAAAAACCTTAGAAATATTAAAAAAATAAAAAACAGTAAAAACTCTAAAAACACAAAAAATCCATAAAAATAAAAAAACCCCCCAAAACCTTAAAAGATATAAATCCCTCAAAGTCCATAAAACCCATAAAAAATAAAAATTTCCAAAAAATCCTTGAAAACATAAAAAATAATGAATCCCCTAAAACCCATGAAAAACATTAAAATCTCTAAAACCCATTAAAACCCTAAAACCCATAAAATCTCTAAACAACCACTAAGAACTCTAAACCCCCTAAAACCCCTAAAAACATCAAAAAGGTCAAAAATCCTTAAAACCCCTAAAAATTGAAAATATTTCTAAAAACCCATAAAACACTAAAAATCTGGAAAAACCCAAAAATACATGAAAACCCCTAAAAATAAAAAAATTCATAAAAAATGAAAAAACTCTTAAACCCATATAAATTTTAAAAAATTTTAAAACTCCTGAAATAAATAAAAATCCCAAGAAAACCATAAAACACCTGAAAACCCATAAAACCCAAATTAACTAATAAAAATTATAAAACCCCATAAAATATCAAAAAACATTAAAAATATTAAAAACCCTAAACCCCTAAAAAACTCAATGGAACCCAAAACCCATAAAAACCATAAAAAATACCTAAAACCCCTCAAAATCCCTAAAAACCGTAAAAATCATTAAAAAAGCCTAAAATTCCTTGAAACATAAAACCCCTAAAACCCTTAAAATCCCTTAAAGATGATAAAATACTTATAATCCTTAAAAAATATAAAACCCTAAAAAATTGATTAAAATCAAAATACACGCAAAAACCCATAAAAATTATAAAGAAACCCTAAAAATCTCAGAAAACATAAAAACCCTAAAATCACTAAAACCCATTAAACCCCTAAAACCATAAAAACCATAAAACCCCATAAATCCTTTAAACCACAAACAAATATAAAAGAATTAAAATTTTAAGAAACCCCGTAAAAATCCAAAATAACCAAAAACCCAAAAAAACACTCAAAATCCATTAAAACTCTATATCTATAAAAACTATAAAAAGCCAAAAAAGGAACAAAAAATACTTGAAAATGTAAGAAACCTGGAAAACCCCCAAAAAACAAAAAAAAACCTCAAAAAATTTTCAATACCCTAAAACCCATAAATCCTTAAAAAATCACAAAAACAAGAAAATCCCATATAACCCTAAAACATTAAAATACTCCAAAAAAACATTAAAACATATAAACTCAAAAAAAACCCTAAAACCAAAAAGACCTTAAAAATATTGAAATTCAATAAAAAACCCCTACAAATCCCAGAATACCCTAAAAAATATCAAAATCCAAAAACCCTTAAAATTCCCTAAACAATATAAAAACCTCAAAATACCCCAAAATCCCTAAATACATAAAAAAATTAAAACCATAAATAAAACCTAAAAACAAAAAAAACCCTAAACAAATTAAATACTTACAAACACAAAAAACCCAAAACAACTAAAAACTCTATAAACCCATAAAACCCAAAAAAGGTAAAGAAACTCTACAAAACCTAGAAAACCCAAAAAAACTCAAAAAAACACTAAAAACCCAAAAATACAATTAAATCCCTAAAACCCTAAAAAACACTAAAAGACTGTAAAACCCTTAAAAATCCCTAAAAACCCAAAAATTCAGAAAAATGATATAAAATACTAAAATATTGTAAAAATACATGAAAATATAAAAAAATATAAAATATTGAAAACCCCTAAAATCTAATAAAACACCCAAAAAATCATAAAATTCGCAAAACCCAATTAAAACCCTAAAACCCCCTAAAAACCCAAAAAATATTAACACCCCTAAATTTTTTGAAAACACTAAAACATATAAAACAATAAAAATAAAATATCCCTAAAAACCCAAAAGTCCCAAAAGTCCCTAGAAACCACTAAACCCCTATAAAAAACTAAATTCCCTAAAAATTCCAAAAGACCATAAACAAACCTAAAAACCATATAAAACCATAAAATTACCTAAAAATCATTGTTAATATAAACAAATATTAAACATTGAAAAAAAAAGAAAATTATATAAGCCAAAAAAAATCTTTAAAAACCCTACACCACCATAAAATCTCAAAACAACTAAAACTATAAAAACCATTCAACCCAATAAAAATATTAAGAACTCTAGAAAACATAAAAACACTAAAAAATGTTAACAAATAAAAAATATCGTAAAAACCCTAAAAAACTTTAAAACCCATAAAACTGTTACTCTAATTAAAAATTCAAAAATCCCACGAACCATAAAATCTCTAAAACACTTAATAATTCTGAAAATTCCTAAAAATCTATGAAAATTTTGAACCTCCTAAAAACCCTAAAAACACCATGAAAACTATTAAAATTAGTAAAAATCATGAAAAAGCCTAAAACTCATAAGAACCCTACAACCGTATAAATTTTTTATAAACTCTATAACCCCATAAAAACATTACAGAAATCTAAAACCTTAAAAACAATAGAAAACTGGGGAAAACCCCTAAACACCTAGAAAAACATAAAAACCCACAAATCCTACAAATCAATAAAAATCCCTAAAAACATTGAAAATTATAAAAAATCCATATAAATCATAGAAAACATAAAGAACCATGATAACCCTGAGAAACACTGAAACCCATAAAACAACATAAAATCTATAAAAAAACATAAAAACTAAAAAAACCTAAAAATAAAAAAAACCACTAAAAACTCTAAAAACCCTAAAGACCAATAAAATTTATTAAATACCCATGAAAAAAAACATAAAACAAAAAAAGGCCATAAAACCATTGAGAACCCTAAAAATAATAAAATACCATGAAAACCCCCCAAAACCCTGATAATCCATAAAAACTCCAAAAAACTAAATAACCCTTAAAATCGTAAAAATTCATAAAATTAACAAAAATACTAAAAACCCAAATATGTGTAAAACCATTTATAAACCATAAAACCCCTTAAAAACCTTGAAAACCCATGAAACTCAATATAGACCATAATAACCACTAAAACTCTAAAAACTCTAAAACCACTAAAACCATTAAAAACCTATAGAACCTATAAAAACTAAAAAACACTAAAAACCCTAAAAACCCAAAAAACTCTAAAAACTATAAAATTCACTGAAAAACCATAGGGCACTAAAAAAATTAAACCCTAAATACCATAAATATCCAAAAAGAATCTAGAAAAATTCATGAAAACGAAAAAGACCCTAAAAAACCCTGAAAATTATAAAAACTACTAAATGCATTAAAAAATAATAAAAACCCATAAAACCCCTAAAAACCACGAAGAACTCTAAAATCCATTATAATCCCTAAAAACATTAAAAAAATCCAAAAACTAATAGAAATCCTAAAAAGTCAAAAAAATCCTCAAAACCAAAGAAGACCCTAAAAACAAAAAAAACTCTAAACCACTAAAAAACCAAAAAAAAAATCCATAAAAATAACTAAAAACACTAAAAACCTCAAAACCATACAAATCCTAAAAACCCTAAAAATATATAAAAATGTAAAAACCCCTAAAACCCCTTAAAAATCCCCTAAAAACCTTGAAAACTCATAAAAAATATAAATAAACATAAAAATATACAAAATCCATATACATAATAAAAACTCTAAAACCCCTTAAACCCCCAAAAAAATGATAAAAACTCTAAAAACCTTTAAACCACTCAAAAATCAAAAAAACATAAAATCCCCAAAAATAGATTAAAATTTAAAAACCATGAAAACCATAAAAACCACTAAAACCCCTCAAAATACCTAAATACCACAATAATATTAAAAACCAAAGAAAACAATGAAATTATAAAATACCCTAAAAACCATGAAAACCTTTGAAAATCATAAAAAACCCATTAAAACCATAACAACCCTAAAAATCATTAAAACCCTAAACCCACTAAAAATATACAAACCCCTAAAATCTCTAAAAACATTTTAAAAAACCATAAATACCATACAAACCATTAAAACATAAAAACCACTCAAAAAAATATAAAAACCATGATAAACAATAAAAACTCTAAAAACCCTGAAAACCCTGAAAACCACACAAAATACCTAAAAACCCACAAAATACCTAAATACCTTAAAAACCATTAAAACCCTAAAATCCAAAAAAATAAATGAAAAATGCTGAAAATCCTTGAAAATATGAAAACCCCTAAATACCTTAGAAATCTTGGGAAAAAAATAAAAAGCCCAAAAATATATAAATACACATAAAATTCACAAAAACCACTGAAAACTATAAAAACCTTTTAAACCCAAAAAGGCTAAAACACTAAAAACCCTAATAATCTAAAATACCCCAAAAACCCTGAAAACCACTAAAATCACTAAAAACTCAAAAAAAACCAAAAAACCCGCAAAATCCCAAAAAACCCAAAAAAAACACAAAATACCATATAATTCCTTAAAAACCCTGTAAATTCCTAAAAATTTAAACATCCCTACAAAACCTGAAAGCTAATAAAATATTTTAAATTCCCTAAAACCTTTAAACCCATAAAAACACTAAAAACAAGTAAAATCTAAAAACCCTTAAAACCCCAAAAATGTTATTAAACTCTAAAGATCTCTAAAACCCTAGGAAACTCAAATACCCTTAAAACCCCCAAAACACCCTAAAAACCATGAAATCCCTCTAAAAACCATAAAAATTGTGAATACCCAAAAAAACATCAAAATAAATAAAAACCACAAAACCATAAAAATCCAAAAAATAATCTTTAAAATCCATGAAAAGGTAAAATTACCTAAAAACCTAGAAAACTCTGTGAAAACTATAATTAAGATCTAAAAACCGAAAAAACACATAAAACGGCCCCAAAACTGATAAAACCCTCAAAACCGCTAAAATTTATTAAAACCCATAAAACCCATAAAAATGTTAAAAAATTATAAATAGCCTTTAAAATCATAGAATACTTATAAAAAATGTAAAACCCAAAAAGACCACAAACCCCCAAAAAACCCTAAAACTCCTAAAAAACTGAAAAGAATTAAAACTATTAGAATCCCTAAAATACCAAAAATCCCCTAATATCCATAAAAGACATACTAAATCCATAAAAATAAATAAAAATTTTGAAAACATGAAAACCCCTTGAAACAAAAAAAAATATAAAAATTCTAAAACAATAAAACTATTGAAAATTAAAGAAAACTTAAAACCCCTAAAATAAAAATAAAAAAAACACTAAAAACTCAAAAACAATCCTAAAAACCAAAAAACATTAAACCCCAAAAACCCTAAAAATCCATGAAAATCATAAAACCCCTAAAAATAATGAAACCCCTATAACCCATAAAAACCATAAAAAAGACATGAAAAATCCCTGAAAATTTAAAACCCCTAAAAACAATGAAAAACCTATAAAACCCATAAAAATTCTAAAATTTACTAAAAACCCTAAAATCCTTAAAACACATAAAAACCTCAAAAACACTATAAAGCCTTAAAAACACTAAAAACTAAAAAAACCCTAAAATATATAGTATTTATTAAAACCTATAAAAACCACAAACCCTTCAAAATCACTGAAAACCCCAATAAACCATTGAAATCCATAAACACCCTAAAACCATAAAAATCATAAAAAAAACCCCTAAAAATATCTGAAATAATAAAAACCCAAGAAACCCTAAAACCCCTTTAAAACCATAAAAATGACTAAAGAATAAAAATCATAAAAATCCATAAAAAACTTAAAAATGAGTAAACACTCTTAAAACCCTTTAAACCCCTAAAAATGTTAAAAATATATAAAAACCCATAAATACGCAAGAAAATTTGAAAAAACGTAAAATATAAATAGACTCTAAAAAACCACAAAATTCCTAAAAAACCTTGAAAACCCAAGAAACCCTCCAAATCCCTATGAACCTCCAAAAACCCTAAAATCAAGAAAAATACTAAAAAGACCAAAAAATCACTGAAATCATAAAAAACCTTAAACACTAGAAAACACCCTGAGATAAATAAAAAACCCTAAAAACCTTTAATAAAACATAAAAATAAGTAAAAAATATATAACCCCTTAAAACCATTAAAAACATTAAAAACACTAAAAATATTTAAAATGTTAAAATACTAAAAACCCCAAAATACCAAAAAAAACTCTAAAAACACAAAAATCCATGAAAACCAATAAAACCCCTTAAAATTTCTCAAATTGACTGAAAAACATAAAAAACCATAAAACCCTAAAACACTAAAAATCTTAAAAGTCTCAAAAAATCAACGAAAAAGTAAAAAAAAATCAAAACCCTGAAAACCACCAAAAACCCCAAACACACCTAAAAATATTATAACTCCTAAAACCCCTTAAAAACAATAAAAAAACAACATAAAATAAAAAATTCCTTAAAACCCTTAATAACAATAAAA
Source organism: Viscum album (assembly GCA_963277665.1). Taxonomy (NCBI): domain Eukaryota; kingdom Viridiplantae; phylum Streptophyta; class Magnoliopsida; order Santalales; family Viscaceae; genus Viscum; species Viscum album. The sequence goes on from OY728141.1 coordinate 1,007,454,223, forward strand.
TACTTTAAAAACAAAAAAAACCTAAAAATTTAATAAAAATCATAAAAACCCAATAGACAGTAAAAAATATAAAAACCATAAAAAACACTAAAAACCCTCTAAATCCCTAAAAATCATAAAAATACAATAGACCACAAATCCTTTAAAACCCCCAAGAATTCATTGGAAACAAAAAACACTAAAAGCCATAAAAATCACATGAAAACTATAAAAAACACTAAAACCCATTAATACCACTAAAAACAGATAAAAACAATAAAATCAAACTATAAAATCTAAAAAATATTTAAAGCCCTAAAAATGTTAAAAAACATAAAACACTATTAAAACCCTCAAAACTAAAAAAATCTATGACCCAAAATTCCCTTAATCCCTTGAAAAACTCTTGAATACATAAAAACATGGAAAAACAATAAAAATCCACAAAATCCATAACAAACTAAAAACCCTAAAAAATATAAAGATACTTAAAAATCTATAAATTTCCTAAACCCATAAAAAAACCCAAAAACCCCTACAAAAATGATAAAAATCCTTAATACTCTTAAAAATCCTAAAATCCCAAAACACTAAAAAACACTAAAAACTCCAAAAACCCATAAACAACCTAAAAATTTTAAAAACTATAAAAAAATTAAAATCCCTAAAAAACAAAAAACCATAAATACCCAAAATGACAATAAAACCCCTAAAACACTAAAAACCCCTTCAAAACCTCAAAATCCTCAAAATCCCTATAAGCTATATATATCATAAAGAGTCCATAGAATCCTTAAAATGCATAAAACCCTAAAGACCTAAGAACTAGTAAAAACCATAATACCCCAAAAAAACCATAAAACCCCCAAACCCCTAAATAATCTAAAAAAATTAACACCCAAAAAACATTAAAAAACACTAAAAACCTTAAAACCCTAAAACCCTAAAAATTCCGAAACAAAACATAAAATCTCAAAAGACCCTAACTACCTTAAAACCCCCTTAAAAACCTCTAAATCCCTAAAAATATGAAAAATAATAAAATAATAAATATACTAAACATCCCTAAAAATCCATAAAAACTAATTTTTTTTAGAAATCCTGAATAACAAATAAAAAAATAAAACCCCTAGAAACCATCAAAACCCCAAAACCCATAAAAACCCGAAAACCCACTAAAACACCTTAAAATAATTAAAAATTCTAAAAACTCTAATAACTATAAAAACCCTATAAAAATCTAAAAACCATAAAACCCCAAAAAACATAAAATCTAAAAAACCTATAAAGTCCCTAATATAACTTAAAATCCCTAAAAACCTTAAGAAACCCAAAAGCCACCAAATTTTAAAAAAAATTGTAAATACCATGAAACATAAATACTATAAAAACCATACAAATTCCAAAAAACCATTTAACCCATAAAATTCATAAAAATACGTAGAAATATATTGATACACTAAAATAATAAATATCTAATAAATATCTCAAGACCCATAAAAATTTTAAAAACTAGAAAATCTTTAGAAACCCTGAAAACTAGAAAAATCACTAAAACCTCAAAAGGAACCTAAACCACTAAAAAACATAAAAACCTTGAAGATTATTAAAACAATTAAAATCCATAATAACCCTACAAACACCTAAAACCATAAATTTCCCAAAAATCCCAAAAATAATTAAAAAGTTAAAAAACCCTAAAAAAACTAAAACCCCTTAAAACCATAAAACCCCATATGACCCTTAAAATATCCTAAAAAACAATAAAGACCCAAAAACACTAAAAAAATAAAATCCAAAAAGCCCTAAAATATTAAAAACCGCTAAAAACATTAAAGCCCCAAAATAACACAAAACCAATAAAAACCGAAATGAATCTAAAAAAACCCTAAAATACCTCAAAATCCTTCAAAATCCTAAAAACTGTAATAACCCATAAAAACAATAAAAATCCTAAAAATTCCATAAAATTCATATAAAACATAAAAACCCCTCAAAAAAATATATCCGCCAAAAAACATAATACCCTATAAAAACACATAAAACCCAAAAACAAATCCCCAAAAACTCTAAAATCCTTTAAAACCCGTAAAAATGTAAAAAAAGTCAAAAAAACGTTAAATCACATAAAACTGAAAACCACTAAAAATGAAAAATACAGAAAAAACGTTGAAATGATCTAAACACCCCTAAAATACCCTAAAACCCCTAAATACTCAAAATAAAAAAACACAAAATTCTATAAAAAACCTAAAATGTCAAAAAAATCCTTGAAAATGTGAAAAACTATAAAAAATTTAAAAAACACCAAAAAACCATAAAAACCCATAAAATAAAAAAAACCAATAAGAATCCATAAAAATAATAAAAAACTAAAAACTATAAAAATCCTTAATTGTCAAAAACACGTTAAAAATATCTCAACCCTAAAACCCCTAAAAACTCAAAAAATCATAAAACTCTAAAAAAAATTCACAAAAACTCCTAAAAACCCTAAAACCCCCATTAAAACCCAAAAACCAAAAAAGAAACATTAAAAACCCTTAAAACCCCCAAAATGTAAAAAACACTAAAAAATATCAAAATCCAAAAAAAAACTCAAAAAATCCTAAAATCCCAAAAAGAACCTACAATCCCAGAAAAACCCTAACACCCCTAAAAACCAAAAAAAATACTAAAACCCCTCAAAATAAATAAAAACACTACAACACACTAAAACTCATAAAAATTATAAAAATACATAAAATTACATAAAGATGTCAAAACCCCAAAAACTCTAAGAAACTCTTGATGACCATAAAAACCACTAAACCCCCTAAAAGACCCAAAAAACCCTAAAAATATGAAAAAACCACTAAATACACCAAACAAAATTAAAACCATAATTTTTTTGGAAAACACTAAAAGATCATGAAAACAATAAAAATTCAGAAGCAAAGAAAACCCTTTATGATGAGGAAACAAGGAAGGAGCCAGGGTATCCTTGGGGATCGAGCAAAATTCCAATGTTTGATTTCTATAACAGGTATAATTTAAGATCCAAAAAATGAGAAATTATACTTGGTCGGGCCCAATAAACTGTTCCACATCTACAATCCTCGCATTGAAAATATAGATGATCATCGTTTGGCCTTGAATTTGGTTAAACTGAATAAAAAAATCATAGAGGTTATCAAGGCTGTTGTTTCTATTTCCTTATCATATTTAATCATTCCTTCTCTCGGTCAATTCATCAAAAAAGGTCATGTTTCCCATGTCTCTAAAAATTGGGTGGATATAGAGGAACAAATATTCTTGTGTCGGTTCTCTTTTATTTTGTGATTCTTGGCCATGAAAGCGGAAAGGTTGTGGATGTCTGGGATTCTTTAAAAAGAATATATCTAAAGACTAGGAATTCAATGAATGGAAAATGACTACAATGTAAAGGGGACTATATCACATTGCTTTCCCCTCAGATTACTGGAAAATGAGTGATTTTATTTTATACTCAATTTCACTCAACAGAGGTTTTCTCTATATCTAGGATTGGGATTTCAATTTTGATCCATGTAGTGTGAATAACAACTTCACTCAAGTTTGGATCTACATCTACTAATTGAATTGGATTAACTGGATCCGTTAGATTCAATGGGATTCCACTTCCTTGGTTGGGTTCCCAATCTAAATTGATTGGGTAACACATAACCCCAGATATGGGAACTATTCTAGGGTGCTCATTGAAGTCGATTTGCAAAGAACCATAGTTGAAGAGGTGTTTCTTACTACCTTGGATGATAGTCTCACTCTTGAAATTTAGAAAGAGATAAGTCCCAATATATATAGAAACTAAAACATTCTTGGTCATTTACTCCCTGACTTTAGAAGGCTCAGAGCTTGGAGTGTGTTTAACTTCCCTGGTCACGTGGTGGGTACTTGAACAAGGAATAAAATGTAGTGGAAGAACAGTCTTCTGATCCCCAAAATCTACCCCCGGATAAGCTAAATTATGTAGAATCCTCATCCAAGGGGCTCTCTATCTTAGAGGTCAGCCCCCTTGGATTTCCATGGATGATATTGAACTAGAAATTCCCCCACATGGTAAGAATACAGAGTAGGATCTGATACCTGAGGTTCTCTACTATCCATCTGTGGTACAACTTAGAGACTCAGAGAAATACTCCATAGATGTTTCTCACCCATATACTACTCATGGGAATGATGTTTCTCACTCATTTAATTTTATCTTGAATGACCCCTATAGGAATAGGGGAAGGCCCCAGGCCAAGGGCCTATGACCTCTGATAAATCAAGGGGAAAGGATAGATGTGATACACAATTAGTGAATGATACACCTCTCTATATATTATTGAATCATAATGAGACTCCCCAAGTTGAGGGGAAGTCTCTTTCTCTATCCCCTAGTGTTATTGGGGAAACCTGACATAATGGGGCTCCCCAATATAGGACCTGGTAATTGTGACACCCCAATAACTCTTGAGGTGGTTTCTAATGACCCAATAAACCCCATCCCAGATCCTCTCACCGTGATAAGTAATCCCATCATGAATGATACAAATACATCTATTTCCCACCCTAGGAATGTAGTGGATCAATGAAGTTCCAATATTTTGAACATTAGTGTAAAAATTATACAGGGATGGGCCCCATGGAATATACTCTAGGCGATTATGTTGTACAGTTGGGTTAGGGGGAGTCTCATGTTTCACAATATGATCTAGTGATGGACACACCTACCTAAATTCAATGAGTTTCTAAGTCACCTGGTCATGCATAGAATTCTATGAATCACGATTCCTCTTTGTTTGCTACACTAGGTACCCCAATGGACATGAAAAATTGTGTCATCATCCACCATAGAAGTCTCTCACCATTTAGAGGTTAATGTGAACATCCCTGAAATAACACTTCCATATTTAGGTGAAAATCCATTCATAATTGTACCCTTTGGCAAGGGTTGCCAAACAAAGCAGGGAATGATGCATCCAAAGAATGGATGTCTTCTACAAATATGTTCCATCCACTCAGTGGAAAATACTGAGCTGATAATGATGAGTAAAATAAACCCTGTGATTATGGTGACGAGAGGGATGTGGATACTGATCCCAGACTCAATAAGAATCATGTTTTCATGTCTAAGAAGAAAGGAATTAAGGATAAAGGGAAGTGATGAAAACCAACAACTAAGAAAGAAATTGATTACCTGCTCCAACCTAAGTGAAAATAACCCCTTTAAATGATAATATTGTTCTTCATTTACCAATGGCTCCGGAACCCACCCATGACAACAACCTTTTGAACATTATCACCTCCAACAAGAAGATACTTGTAGAAATCTTTGAACATATGATGATCATTGAGAATTTTAAGAGCTTCAAATGGTAAAATCATTATTACTAAATTGTTGAAAAAATAATTAATGATAATTCCTTAGAAAACTTATGGGTTTTGAATCATGATTATGTTGATCATCTCTCAAATGATATGAGGTCCCAAATCATATAACTCTCTATTCACTATCATTGTATCACCGTCATCCTTTCCTTTTTTATGCCTCCTTACTATACATCATGAAAGGGGAACATTATAGGAAAATGATCCAATAAAATGAGTAGATGAATCACAACTGGGATATTGTTGGTTACATTAACATCATCCTTAGTCAATTTGAAATTATTGGGCCAAACTTCCCATGAAATGATGTTGGTGAATTATATTTCTTCATTGATCATTACTACTTCATATATGTTCTGGTAGGCATGGAGAGAGTTCACATGGGGTTGGTTCACTATCAATGGATGGTAGGATAGTAAACATGAAAGATGTTTCTTTTAGATTAATTATATGGTCACCCCCATTGAACACTTTTTATATTATTCCCTAATACAACTCAGATCAGAAACCCCTTATTATTGATCTTTGAGAGGGTACCATGAGGTCTACCCCTTTTCCCTTAATAGTTAACACTGCATGGCTTAGAATTTCTGATTACAGAGAAGTGGGTATAAATGTTTGTAATTATGTATTTCATGGTAGCCCTCACTTCATAATAGATTCCAAACTCAATAAAATCAAAGGTCTTCGGAAAGAGTGGAGTAGGAAATCATTTTCGAGGATAGATGATGCCATTAAGGCTTCTGAATCTCATCTTTCCCTCTATAAAATAAGAAACAAATAGAGGCATATGCCTTCCTAGGTGGAGCTCCAGATTCATTCCAAAAAATATTATCACCTTGCTTTAAAGTAGAGGTTTTCCATGAATCTTTTTAATGTTAAGTGGATTGAATATGAGGATATTAACTCCAATTTCTTCCACTTACATCACATGGTGAAAAGGCCATGAAAGGTTTGAATTCCATCTATATAAATGATACCACCTTTACATATGAAAATGATATCTTCAATGTTGTTATAACGTACTTCATAAAACATTATAATGATGGTGGTGATGGTCATTCCAACCATCTATATTACTCCATTGTTCCATGAATTTAAGATCATCAGAAAAGTCCTTTAACAGGTTCCCCCTATGAAGAGGAAGTCAAATATACCTTGTTCTTTTCGATAATTGAAATCATAGTAGGACAGAATAGACTTATCAACAGGTTTTTCATGTTCCATTGGGATATCATGTATGTCCTGATTACTAATTAAATAAGGGAATTATTTCTCTCCAGTTCACCCTTATATAGAACCAATGCCAATTTTATTGATTTGATCACAAAGAGGTATAATTATATTTATATAAGGTGCTTTTGGCTAGTTTCCATTGTAAAAACCTTTCCAAAAATTATAAGAAATATTATGTTTATCAGGATGTGAATGATTGTAAAGAATTTGATCTCCCCAAAACAATTTTGTTTTTCACCTAGGAGGAGTATTCAAAACTATTTCTATACATCCTTTAAATTCATTAACATCATGAGTATCAAAATGATTCATGAAAAATTTTATATGAAGATAGATATCTCAAAATCCATTGAAACCATTAAGCTTCATGTTCAATATTTATAGAAAGTATATATTTTCTAGCATTTTTATCAAATTGATTTCCACAATTTTGTCTAGTTCTATGGTGTCTATTATTATCAATGGATCCCCAAAAGTGTTCTCCCAATTCTACTAGGGAGGCAGGCATGGTGATCTACTCTCAGGTATTTTATTTATGATTTCCAATGATTATTTGATATGACACATCAATGACCTACTGTATGCTAGTATCTACAATCTAATAAAGGTACATAAATATCATCAAGTTTCCTCACTTCTTATGCATGCATATGACACACTCTTTTTTGATAAATACTATAGGTGGACCTTTTCATCAATCAGAATGATGATGTATCATTATTAGGATATGGCGAGGCAATCGATCTGTTTGGAATAAATCCTCCATTTTCTTTGGAAAATGGATATCAGCTTCCAAGAAATGTAGTATCTCTAGGTCTCTTGGTGTGAAGAGGATCCATATACCCTTCATTCACCTTGTTGTACCTTTATTTTGGGGGAAGGTAAAAAAGAATCCCCCTTGAGAGAATTTCAATAAAAAACTATCATCAACTGGGAAAAGGGAATGTTAAATTTTTATCATTGAAGGGTAGAGTTTTCCTGATTAATTCTCTTATCAACTCCATTTTTCATGCCTTCTCCATCTATAGATGGACCATAAGTCTGATAAAAATATTACAAGCTAATATTAAGATTTTTCCATTGAAGGGATGCATTAGTGAAACAATTATGGTTTTTTTTCTGGAAAATAATCCACTAAACCCATTGATCTGGGTTGGATAGGCATTAAGGATCTTAGGAAATTCACTAAGGCCCTCCTTGGAATGTTCACATGGAATCTATTTAGCCAATAAGATGGTGGACTAGACTTTATCCATGATAAGTTAAATCATAATATCTATAATGTTTCCATGGGTTACATTCCTTCCTTTTTCTCACCTGTATTCAGAGCCTCATATAATTAAATTATTTATCATTTAAAATGGTGTTTTTTGAGGCAATCAAATCTGAACTACTAAAGCACTACCTGGATTTCTTGGCACCTGCTTGAAACTATTATGCTCTATATAATTTGTGGTACATTTCCATTTTTGTCTTCAACCGTATGATGAGGGATCTTGATGGGATTATTTTAGATCACTTAAACTTGAAAATCAATATGTACATGTTCGTCGACACTAAAATCCCCATATATAAACCGAACCTGGTAGGGGAACTGAACACAGGGGAGCTCTATTGGCATAAATGTGAAGAGGGTATTCATCATCCAACATGGATCTCCAATTCTAGTTGACCCTTTTTTTCCACCTTCAAACTACTAGCTATAGTGAAAACATGGGAAAAATATATTTCCCATTCACAGAAAATTGAAGAAAACTAGATGGTATATGGCCTCAACATGTTTTATATGTCTTCTAGCTGAGGAATGTGCATAGTACACCTTCATCTGATGTAATATTGTTGTCAGCCTATGGGATTACTTGTAGAATCTCTTCAGGTTCACCGTATACATGTAAAATGGGCTTCTAGAATGATCAACAACATTACTCATATGAAATGAAGTGAAAATATTCACAACATCCTCCTTATAATAGTATCTATAACTATTTCGTTTGTATGGGAAGCTCGAAATATGGTAACTTTTAGCAACAAAACTAGACCCTTTCATGGTGGAGTTGTGGAAATTCACAATGCCGCCCATGCAATGCCTTCCATTAAAACCAGTTCAATGTCTAATGATATGAATTTATTGATTATTTTTCACACACTCAGTGTCTCTAGAAGGGGAAGGAAACCATTGACTATGAAATTCATTCGATGGATTTCCCCAATTCCATCATGAATAAAAGTCAACATGGATAGCACAACATCGGGTGGACCTAGTCCCTTGGGATGAGTTAATGTTTTCCATACATACAGAGGCTTAATTAAAGAATGTTTCTAGAATTTCATTGGTTGCAGATTTTCTAATGAGGTAGAGATTTGGGTAATGATAAAAGTGGTCCATTTTGTAAATCAATTTGTGTGTAAGATCCTTTGGATTGAATCTGACTTAATCTTGGTGGTGGAGGCCCTCAAAAAACCAAATAAACATAAAAACAATATAAAACCTAAAATCCCATTATGAACTCTTAAAATAACTAAATGTTTTAAAAAACTATAAAAAAATTAAAAACACAAAAAACCCAAAAGACCCCAAAACTCGGAAAACCCCAAAAACATTAAAAAACAATAAAAACACTAAAAAACCTAAATATCCCTTAAAACTATAACAAACACTAAAAACTGTAACACTCTAAAAAAAATTAAAAATAACAAAAAATGAAGAAAAAAAACGTAAAAAACCCCTGAAAATCATAAAACCCCCAAAAACCACAAAAACCAATAAAACTGATAAAAACCCTAAAAACCTAAAAAAACTAAAAAAAACCCATTAAACCACTAAAATCATAAAAAACACTTAAAAATAATAAACCCCACAAAACACTAGAAAACCCTAAAAATAGACTAAATAAACAAAACACCAAAAAATACATAAAAAAGACAAAATACTTAAAAAGATAAAATACTCTATAAATCATAAAAATCATAAAGATCCTTAAAAATATCTAAAAATATAAAAACTCTAAAAAAACCACTAAAAACCATAAAACCCCTAAAAACATAAAAAACTAGAAAAAAACCCTATAAACCAAAAAAATAAAAATAACCCTTGAAAACCCTTAAAAAATCTAAAATCCCAAAAAAACCTAAAACCCATCGAAATCCCTAAAAATACAATAATAAAAAAAACAATAAAAACCCTAAAAACCGGAAAATGCTATAAATGAACTCAAATTATCAAAAAAAATCGCTAAAAAAACCTGATAAAACATTGAAAACCAAAAAATCTAAAAAATCATAAAAACCCATAAAACCTATAAAATTTTAAAATCAACTAAAAACTATAAAACCCCATTGAACCCCTAAAAACATTAAAAACTCTAAAAAAATTTCATAGCCCTAAAAAACTCAAAAAAAAACAATAAAAACAAGAATAACATTAAATCCCTAAAAATTCCTGAAAACACCAAAATTATAAAAATCCCTAAAAACCCAAAAAACCCCAAAACCTCATAAAAATGCCTAAAAATGTAAACCCACCCCCCCCCCCCAACCCAGAAAAAACAACTAAAAACTCAACAAACCAATTAAATCTCTCAAAATATTAAATTCCATAAAAACCTGTGAAAACACTAACAACACTAAAACACATTAAATCCCTTAAAACGTTAAAAACACTAAAATAATTTAACCCTAAAGATCTAGAAAACCCCTAGAAACTCTAATAAACCATAAAAATTTCCAAAATCCAAAAAATACCTAAAAAATACCTAAAAACCCTTGAATTTTTAAACAACCCTAAAACCCCAGACAAAACCAACGAATACTACAAAATCCCCAAAAACCATATAAATATTAAGACCCCCTAAATACTAAAAAACTGTAAAACCCTAAAATAGTTAAAAACAATAAAAAACCTCAAAAAACCGTAAAAAACTGAAGAAACCCTAAAAACTAAAAAAAATTAAAATTTAAAAACCCTAAAAATCCTTGAAATCCTTTAAAAACCCTCAAAATCCATAAAAAACCTAAAACCCCTAAAAAGAATAAAAATCCTAAAACACCATAAAAATCACATAAAATGTATAAACCCATAAAACACCATAAAACCCCTTTAAAACCATAAAACCCCTAAAAACATTAGAAACCCTTAAAACCCATAAATACCCTGAAACTTCTAAAAAAACTAGAATTCCTCCAGGCCCCTAAAATTTTTACAAAACTCTAAAAAAACATAATACCCTAAAAATATAAAATACTAAAAACCCAAAATGGTCCAAAAACCCTGAAAACCCATGAAACCCCTAAAACCCACAAAAAACCCAAAACAAACTAAAACCCTCTAAAACAACTGATGCCTAAAAACACAAAAAAATCATAAAAATCACTAAAATACCTAAAAACATAAAAAAAATCCTAAAACTATGAAAACCAATGAAAATAATAAAATCCATCAAAACCTTAAAAACAAATAAATACCCTAAAACCATTAAAAAGACTAAAAATCCTTAAAATCCCTAAAAACGTTAAAAACTCTAAAAACCTTCAAACCCCAAACTACTAAAAAACCTAAAATCCAACAGGACCCTAAAAACTCAAAAACCAATATTTCTATAAAACTAATAAAAATATTGAAAAATCTCTAAAAATCCCTAAAAAGGTAAAAACCATAAATCCCTGAAAACCCCGTGAATCCCATTAAACCCCTAAAAATAATAAAAACCCAATAGAAACACTAAAGCCCACAAAAACTATTAAACCCTTCAAAAACCTAAGACTCTAAAAACTACAAAAACCCAAATTTCACTAAAAAATCAAAAAACATTACTAAAAAACATACCATAGAAACGCTAAAACCTTAAAAATTGTAAAACCCATGATAACCCATTAAACCTTAAAATTTTCATAAAACACTAAAAACGGTAGAAATCATAAAAACTCCCTAAAAACGCATAAAAACTTAAAAACCCATTAACCACCTAAAAATCCTCGAAAAGAACTCTAAAAATACATAAACCCATTAAACAAATAAAAACCATAAAACCCTACAAAACTAAAAAAAATAAAAAAGTGAAACATGCCCTAAAACTCATGAAAATCGGTAAAAACTCTAAAAAATCTAAAATACCCTATAATACAAAAAGGCCCTATTACTCAAATAAATATATAAAGTTGCATAAATTCATTAAAAATATAAAGAAAACCTCAAACCCTTAAAACCCCTCTTAAAACCAAAAACAAAATCCTTAAAAATATAAAAAAACCATAAAAAATAAAAAAAATGAACAAAAAACATAAAAACCATTAAACCCCTAAAAATGTTATAAAACTCTAAAGAACCATAAAATCCCAAAAAATTTATAAAATCCCTAAAAAAACAAAATTAATATCAAAACACTGAAAAAAACTAAAAACCGCAAAAAATCACTAAAAACCATTAAACCTGTAAAAACCATAAAAATCTAAAAAAATCCTAAAAATTCATAAAAAAGTAAAATTCCCTAAAACCCAAATAAACCCCTAAAACCATAAAACCCTGAAAACCCATTAAAATATAAACACCCTAAAAAAATTTTAAAACACCTTAAAACACATAATACATTAAAAACTCCAAAAAATCATAAAACACTAAAATACTCAAAACCCTGCGAAAAACTCAAAAATACCCTAAAACCATGAAATCCCATAAAAACAATTTAAACCAATTAAAACCCTGACAACCCTCAAAATCCCGGAAAAATATAAAAAGAATAAAAATATTTAAAATCACTAAAACTCTCTATAAACATAAACCAATAAAAACACTAAAAGAAACCCTAAAACCCCCACAAAAAAATTTAAAATACATAAAAACCAATAAAACTCCTAAAAACCACTAAAAACTATAAAAACCATCTAAACCCCTAAAACATTAAAAAAACCCCCAAAAACATATAAAACCCCTTAAAATAAAAAAAACCTAAAAACCTAAAAGGCCCCAAAAACTCTAAAAACCCTATAAACACTAATAATTCCTAAAATTTCTAAATATCCCTAGAAACCCTAAAAATATAAATTTTATAAAAGGAAAAAAATACTTGAAATTAAAAAAACTGAAAAATAACAAAAACCCTAAAAACTAAAAAGTCCCTAAAAACCTTTAAAATGCTTAAAAACCAATAAAACCCCTAAAAATCACAAAAAACATAAATCCCCTTAAACCACTAAAAATAGTAAAACATTAAAAACCCTAAAAATCATAAAAACATGAAAAACCATAAAATATAAAAAGACCCTAAAAACCCTAAAAACATCCATAAACACTAAAACATAAAAAAACCCTCAAAACCCTCAAAAATTTTAAAAACATAAAAAACTGTAAATCCCAAACACCATAAAAGTACAAAAAATTACATAATAGTCCCTAAAAATATAAAAAAACCTTAAAACATTGAAAAGTATTATAAACCCATAAAACCTCAAAACTAGAAAGAACCTTTAAAACCCAAAAAAACAAATGAATCGCTAAAAAATCTAAAACCCCATAGGACCAATAAAAAAGGTAAAAAACTCTAAAAAACCTTCAACCCCCTGAAAACTCAAAAAACCTCTTAAAAAGAAAATGAACATAAAACCCCTAAAATTTCATTAAATCACTAAAAACCAAGACATACCCTGTAAAAAAACTAAAATCATAAAAACCCATAAATTCTAAATGTCCCTGAAAATGATGAAATCCATTAAACATATCAAAACCAAATGAAATCCTCAAAAATCACTAAAAAATTAAACACTCTAGACAAATAATAAGCCTATAAACCACTAAAAACTCTAAACCCCCTTAAACCCTTTAAAAACATTAAAAATATATTGAAACAAAAAAACTCCAAAAAAACAAAAAAAATCCCCAAAAACCCATAAAACCCATGAAATTCCTAGAAACAAATAGAGCCCTCAAAATCCTTAAAAACCCTAGAAACCTTAAAAACTATAAATTTTCTAAAAATCACCAAAAATATCTAAAAATAAAAAAAAAACTAGAAACCCCAAAAATCCTTGAAAATCATAAAAAATCCTAAAATCTATTTAATCCCTAAAAACTCAAAGAACCTAGAAAAACCACTAAAAACACCAAAACCCATTAAACCCCCCAAAACATAAAAAATATAAAAATCCTTATACCCTAAAAATTTAAAAAACCATATAGACCTTAAATCCCTTGGAAAAACATCCCCAAAAACATTGAAAAACTCTAAAACCCTAAAAATCCCTAAAAACCCAAAAAACATTAAAAAAATACAGAAAATGCATAAAAGGAAAAAAAATGTAAGAAAACCCTAAAAACTATGAAAACCCTTGAAAACAAAAAAAACCCTTAAAATCATAAAACCCCTAAAACACACCAAAATCTATAAAACCCTTAAAACCCCGAAAATGATAAAAAAAATTCAAAAATATTAAAGCACAGAAAAACTCAAAAAACCCTTAAAACCAAAAAAAAACATAAAACCCTAAAAACAATAAAAACATACAAATTAATTAAACCCCTAACACCATCAAAATTCCAAAAAACCCAAAAAAACCAATAAACACTAAAAATAAAATAATAAAATAATTTACTAAAATTCATTGCAAAATTAAAAACCTTGAAAACTATAAAACTCTAAAAACAACTAAAAACATTAAAAACTATAAAATCCGTAACCCCCATAAAAAACTAAAAAAACCCAAAAAACCAAAAAAAAAAAACCAAAAACCCCTAAATTCCCTAAATCCCAACAAACACCTTAAAATCCTTAAAATACCAAAAGACCCAAAAACCACTAAAAACCATATAAATCATAAAAATACATTAAAAATTATATAAAAACATAAAAACCCCAGAGAACCTAAAAACTCTTAAAAAACCATAAAACCTAAAAGCTTAAAAATTTCAAATACCCATAAAAACAACTAAAAACTCTAAAAATAATTAAAAAAACAAAAAAAAAACTATAAAAATAAGAAAAACCCGAAAAAATAAAAGAGATTCCAAAACCCCATAATAAAAAAAACCCAAAAAACCCAAAAAACACCTAAAACCCCTGAAAGTACCTAAAACAATCAATATACCTGAAAACCATAAGAAAATTAAAATCCTAAAAAATACCTGAAAAAATAAAATACCCCAAAACCCTGAAAACACTTGAAAACCAAAACAAATACTTAAAAGCCATAAAACCCCTAAAAACTAAAAAAACATAAAAACCACTAAAAACAGTAAAATCCCTTACAACCCTCTAAACCCAATAAATGTTTAAAAATTCTAAAAAACTATTATACCCTAAAAACATTACAAAATATAAAAAATCATAAAATCCATAAAACCCTAAAACCAATTAAAACCGGAAAACACTAAAAAACAAAAATCCTTAAAAAACTAAAAAAATATTAAATACTTGAAAATTTAAACAAACCTAAAAACCTTGAAAACCACCAGAAAACCAAAAAAAAATCATGAACACATAAAAAACATAAAATCCAATAAAAAACCAAAAACCTCACTAAAATTTTAAAAAACCCTTAAAACCTCTAAATACATTAAAACCCTAAAAACATGTAAGACCCAAAAACGTCAAAGAAGACCCTAAACACAACAAAAACAATAAAAATCCTAAAACACCTAATAACCCCAAAATCCTAAAAATCAAAAAAAAAACCCATCAAAATTCCTATAACCCTAAAAAAATAAAAATCATAAAAATCATAAAAATCCCTAAAAATCACTAAAAATGTAAATGAACATAAAACCCATGAATCCCCCCATAATTTTGTAACACTACTAAAAAATTTTAAAACCCTAATAGCCCATAAAACCCTTACAAAATCCAAAATACTAAAAAAACACAAACGGTCTTAAAACCCCTAAAAACATAAAAATCCTAAAAATCCATAAACATCCCTGAAAACGTAAAAAAACCTAAATACCTTGAAACCCCCTAAAACCCATGATTGACCGTAAAAACAATAAAACCCTAAAAACCACATAAAAACCTTAAAACCTACTAAATACTCAAAAACCCCTAAAACCTCTATAAAACCCAATTACCCCAAAAATCCCTAAAAACCCCTAAAAACCCCTAAAATAAAGTAAAACACTAAAAATCCCTAAAAACCATAATAACCATAGTGACCAAAAAATCCTTAAAAATCCCTAAAATACTTGAAAATGTAAAAATCATTAAAATGTTGAGAATCCCCTAAAAACTATTAAAACCCTTGAAACCCTAAAAACCCATAAAACCCCTAAAAATCACTAAAACACTAAAAACCATATGAACCTCTAAAAATTTTAGAAGTCTCTTAAAACATTAAAAACCCTAGAAACCCACAAAAAACTCATAAACTCAAAAAAACATGAAAACCTATAAACCCAAAATACCTTGAAAACCCTAAAAACCATCAAAATCCCTAAAAACCCTAAAAATCATAATTATTAAAAAATTATCTTAAAAATACCCAATAATTCCTAAAGACATAAATAACTATAAAAAACCTAAAAAACCATTGGAAAACTTAAAACTCCGAAAAAAATTAAAAAAACACTAAAAACCCATAAAAACAGCAAGTATGGTAGTAAAAACTCTAAAACCCCTTTAAACCCCTATTAACGTTAAAAACACTAAAAACCTTAAAATCCCTAAAAACTCAGGAAAAACCCCTAAAACCTCATAAAAACCATAGAAACCCTAAAAAAATATAAAAACCCAAAAAAACAATAAAAACCAATGAAAACCCATAACAACCCTAAAAATTGTAAAAAAGATTAAAAACCATGAAAACCAAAAAAAAATCCAAAAATCCATAAAAATGTAAAAAACTCTAGATACATTGAAAAGCCCTAAATACCCTAAAATATTTCAGAAACCATAAATCACCATAAAAACCCTAAACCCCACTAAAAACTATACAAATAATTATAACCATTAAAACATAAAAAAATACATCTAAAACCCCATTAAAAACTAAAAAACCAAAACCCCAAAAATTATAAATAATACTAAAACCCCAAATAACCATAAAACCCCTTACGTACTATCAAAATCGTTGAAATCCCTCAGAACCCCTAAAATCCATAAAAATACTAAAATGTTATAAAATCTGTGAAAATGTAAAAAAACTAAAAACCCTAAAAAACTCTAAAAAATATTAAACACCCTAAAAACCATAAAAATACTAAAACCCCATTAATACCCTAAAAATAAATATAAATTCTAAAATATATTTAAATCACTAAAAATGTATAAAAACATTATAAAATCATTAAAATATGAAACGATTCAAAAACAATAACACCCAATAGGCAATAAATCATGGAGAAAACCCCAAAATCCTAAGAAACCCTAAGGGCCCATTAAAGTCATAAAGTTCCCTCAATACCCTAAAAACCCAAAAAAACATTAAAAATACTAAAAAGATCCTAGAAATATCTAAAAATGTAAAAAACCCTAAAAACCTTAAAAATATATCAATACCATAAAACCCCTAAAAACCTAAAAACCCTTAAAAACATATAAAAACATTAAAAATTACTACAATATCCAAACCCCCTTAAAACCCCTAAAAAATTAAAAAAACTCTAAAAACCATAAATACCCTAAAAACTTAAAATATTCTAAAATCCAAAAAAAAATCATAAAAACCCTAAAATGTCAAAAAACTATAAAAATCCAGAAAAGACCAGAAAATCCCAATAAATGTAAAAAACCAATAATATTTGAAAACCCCTAAAAACCCATGAATGCATTTAATACCCCCTAAAAACCCATAAAACCATTAAAAACTCACTAGAAATGATAAAAACCCTTACAAGCCAAAAAACATTAAAAAACTCTAAAACTCCTTTTAACCCCCTAAAAACTAAAAAAACCCTAAAACCGATAATGCATTAATACCCCTAAAAACCCCTAAAATCCATAAAAAACATGAATACCCCTAAAAATACTCGAAATCCCAAAAAATTCTAACAATATAAAAATCCTAAAAAATAACTAAAAATACATACAAACATAAAAAATCCTGAA
The DNA here is from genome assembly GCA_963277665.1 of Viscum album. Classification (NCBI taxonomy): domain Eukaryota; kingdom Viridiplantae; phylum Streptophyta; class Magnoliopsida; order Santalales; family Viscaceae; genus Viscum; species Viscum album. The sequence goes on from OY728141.1 coordinate 1,007,471,853, forward strand.
ACTATAAAACCCCTTGACAAACACAAAATCCATAAAAACATTAAAATCCTATATAGTCATAAAAAACCTAAAACCACCAAAGACTCTAAAAACCCATTTAATCCTCTTAACAAATCGGAAACTCTCAAAAACCTTAAGACAACTAAAAAAGTCAAAAAAACACATAAAACCCAAAACACATAAAAACTAGAAAACCCATAAAAATAAACAAGAAACACAAAACCCCCCAAAATCCCAAAAAACCTAAATACAATGAAAACCATAGAAATCATAAAAAATAGATAAAACTCCACGAAAATATAAAAATGCATGATTCCTTGAAAAGCATAAAAACCCTAAAAATCTTTAAAAACACTAAAAACCCATAAAAACACTGAAATCCAAAAAACCCAAAAAAAACTAAATAACCCTTCAAAAAACTGAAAACACATAAAACCCATCATGATCCCTAAAATCCCTAAAAACCATAAAACACTAAAAATGTAAAAAAATCCTTAAAAAATCTAAAAATATTAAAAAACTAATCCCTTGAAAAAACCTTGAAAACCATAAAACCCATTAAACCCTTAAAAAAATTATAAACCCTTAAACCCCATTAAAAATTAGAAACTCTAAAAGGCCTTTAAAACACTAAAAAATCAAAAAAAAACCCACTAAATCTAAAAAACAATAAAACCCTGAAAAACCTAAAAATATTGAAAAAATGTAAAACCCTCAAATCTCTAAAAATCCTAAAAACATAAAATTCTAAACATCCATAAAAATCCGTATAAATTTAAAATATAGAAAAACCATAAAAACCCCTAAAAACAAAAAAACAACTAAAAAGTTTTAAAAATAATAATACTTATAAAAACCTAAAACATATAAAAAATATAAAAACACTTAAATCCCTATAAATTTTAAAAACACTAAAAACCATAAAAAACAAAAAAACAAAAAAACTCTAATAACAGAAAAAGAACCTAAAACTGTACGAATCCTAAAAACAATAAAAAACCTAAAAATCACTAAAAACCCAAAAAAATATAAAAATATAAATATGAATACTTAAAATAACCTAAGATCATTAAACCCCTAGAATATAATAAAAACCGCTAAAATTTCTAAAACTCTTAAACCCAAAAAAACAATAAAAACCAACTAAAAATTTTAACAACCCTTCTAAAAAAAATTAAAAACTCAAAAAACCCTTTATACCCCAAAACCCATTAAAACCCCAAGAAGACCCAAACATCCCTGAAACACCCTAAAAACCATAAAAAAAATATAAAACCCCACTAAATCCCTAAAAATTGAAAAATGGATAAATATCATAAAATTCATAAAAATACCTAAAACTGTAAAAAACCATAAAAACTAGAAAAACACTTCATACCCATAAAAACCCTTATAAACCATAAATACCAAAAAACCCATAAAAATTTAAAACCACTAAAACTCAAAAAACCATTAAACTCCCCAAAATAGTGAAAAACTCTAAAAACCCTTTAAATCATAAAAACCCTAAAACCCCTAAAATCTCCAAAAGAATTATGGAAACCAAAATACTGTAAAAATACTTGAAATCACTAAAAACCATAAAAACCCTAAAAACCCTAAAACCCTGAACCCCCTAAAAACCATAAAAATCCTAAAAAAGACCAAAAATAATGAAAATAATAAAAACCCTAAAACTTTGGAAAAAATCCTAAAACCATAAAAACCCCTACATACATAAAAAATCCCTAAAACCTCATATAAATTCTAAAAATGACTCAAATTTATAAAAACACATAAAACCCCTTGAAAAATTAAAAACTCAAAATACCCGTAAAAACTAAAAAAAAAACTCAAATGGTTCACCATGAACCATTGGGATAGGGATATCCAAACGGTTCTCAAATGACTATTGGGATAGACCTATCCCAATGGTTCTTAATTAACCATTGGCTAAACAGAAATTTTGATAGCCCTATACCAATGGTTCAGTATGAACCACTTGTATCGGCCTTTCCCAACAGTCTTCTAATAAACGTTATGGAGAACCATTTTTATAATCTATACCAATGGTTCTCCATCTTATTCTAATGGTTTTAAACATTTTCTATATCCAAATATTATAATAGTGAAAATAACTAATAACCTTAAAAACCTTAATAATGCAAAAAAAATAAAAACTCCAAAACCATTAAATATCCTAAAAATCCAATAAAAATCCTAAAACATATTAAACTAGTAAAACCCCTAAAAACAAAAAAAACCCTAAAACCATAAAAAATAAAAAAAAAGCATAAAACCATAAAGACCCACTAAAATCTCTAAAAAACCATAAAACATTGAATACCGTTTAAAACTATAAAAAGAAATTAAACCATAAAAAACACAAAACCACCTACAAACTGTAAAAGAACTTAAAAAACCAAAAAACCCAAAGGCCCCTAAAAATCCTTAAAAACCCAAAAAATCACTAAATACCATAAAAATCCTAAATACTCCACAGAAATCCCTAAAAACATTAAAAACAATAAAAACCCAAATACCACTAGAAAAAAATAAAAACCCCAAAAACCATTAAAACCCTAAAAACCCATAAAGATCATCAAATCAATAAATAATCAAAAACCCTTAAAACCCTAAAAATGTTAAAAACATTAAAAAACTACAAAACATTAAAACCCCTCAAAAAAATAAAAAAATCCAAAACCAAAAAGACCCTAAAACTTATAAAAACCATAAAATATCTACAATCCCTGAAAACCCTAAAAACCCCTAGAAACCCATAAAACCCTAAAACCCTAAAAACCATAAAAATCCTCAAAAGGCCCTACAAATTCCCAAAAATGTCAAAAAAAACCTAATAACCTTGAAAGATCTTAAATACCCTAAAAATCACGAACAACCAATAAAAACCTCTAAAAACCCATTAAACCCTTAAAAATACAAAAAAAATATACACCACATAAAATGCCTAAATTTTTTAAAAAACTATAAAAAACATTAAGAACCATAAAAACTCAGAAAAACCTCAAAAACGAAAAATAGAAACAAAATCCCAAAAAACACTAAAACCCCTAAAACATGAAAACCCATAAAAAACGTGAAAATCCCTAAATTCATAAAAACCCAAAAATCATAAAAAATTAAAAAACAATAAAAATAAATGAATATGTAAAAAATCCTAACAAACCACTTAAAACCTTAAAAACATTTAAGAATTGTAAAAACCTAAAAACACCTAAAAACCACAAAACCCCACTAAAAACTATTAAAACCATAAAACTATAAAAAGTTAAAAAATCTAAAAACCTATAAAACCACAGGAAACTCCAAAAAACCCTAAAACCTCAAAGACCCTAAATACCCTGAAAAACCCTAATAACTCCAAAAACCCAAAATACCACTAAAACCCACCAAATTCCATAAAAACACTAAAAACCCTAAAAACCTAAAAAAATTAATATCCCAAAAACACCTAAAATCCCAAAAAACATAAAATCCCATAAGCCCCCTAAAACAAATAAATACCCCTAAACACCAAATAAACCCTTAAAAAGACCCTAAAACCCATAAAAGCCTAAAAACCAATAAAACTGTAAAGACCATTAAAACCCCTAAAACATTAAAAACATTAAAATACTCTAGAAATTTGTGAAAACACAATATAACTGAAAAAAATGATAAAAAACCAAAAATACCCTGAAAACCAGTAAAACCCTATAAAACCATCAAAATCCATAAAAAACATAAAAACGGTAAAAACCATAAAAATCAAAAAAACCCTAATGATTTGTAGAAACAAAAAAAACTCAAAAGACACTTAGGAACCACTGAAAACCATAAAACCCATAAAACCATTAAAAACTCTAAAACCCTAAAATTTCATTAAAAACTCTAAAATCCACTAAACTACTAAAAATGATAAAAAAAATCTAAAAACTAAATAAACATAAAAAATAAAAGACCATAAAAACCCTTAATATATTCAAAATCCTGGAAAACCCCTCCAAATTCCTTAAAACCCTAGAAAACACTAAAAACATAAAAATCATAGAATGTACTAAAAACCTTTGAACTTGTAGAAAATCATAAAAACCCTGAAAGCCTCTAAAAACCCATAAATACCCCTAAAACCACAAAATTTCTAAAGAACCTTAAGAACCCTAAAACCCACTAAAAACTCCATAAACCATCAAAACCCCTAAAATATTTAGTAAATAATAATGAACTATAAAATTTATAAAAGATATAAGAAACTAAAATAACCCCTAAAACCCATAAAGTCTATAAAAACCTTGAAAAACCTATAAAAACCATAAATTCCTTGAAAACTCCTAAGAACCCTCAAAATACCTAAGAACCCATCAATAACTAAAACACATAAAAAATTAAAAATGGCTTAAAAATCCATGAAAAGGTAAAAAACTCCAAAAAAAAACATAGAACCCCTGAAAGCCATAAAACCCATTAAAACATTTAAAAAAAATCTTACAACCCATAAACGCCTACAAATTACTAAAAACTCTAAAAAGCCATATAATTTCTAACAATGTTAAGAAACTAAAAAGCCCATAAAACCTCTCAAAACATAAAAAATCATAAAAACCTGGAAACCCCCCCAAAACCATAAAAACCCCAAAAAACCATAAACACTATAAAATCCATAAAAACCATAAAAACAAACTAAAAAATCAAACCCCTTAAATCCCATAAAAATGATAAAATACTCTGAAAATCCTAAAAACCCTAAAATTTTAAAAAAACCCCTAAAACCAAACAATATCCTAAAACCATGAAAAATGTAAACACGTTGAAAACCACTAAAAACAAATGTTGATTATCTCATAAAGAATCAAAGGACTTCTAGATATAAATGCTAGAATTATTCTTAGTACTAGAAATTTTCATGGAAAAATAATAAGATGAAACCCCTACATAAGAACATAAATCCCTAAGGGGAAGAGAATCAGGATTACGAAACATGGTAGCCATCCTGGCATCCAACATCATCTTTTTTGGAAAATAATGATATAGACCACCCCCTTACTCACAATAATCAATAAAAAAGGATACATCTTCATATAAATCATCTTTTCTAGAGTAATTATGGTCCAAACCATGTTAGAGTCTACCTTGGGATTCTTCTTACAATGATTAAATTGGTTTCCAAATATTTTTAAAAACCTAAAATTTTTAGGAACCTAACTATACTTAGATTTGATGATGGAGGAAGATTGGAATACCATTTCTACTACAATTTTCTTTGGAAACTCTTGATCAGTTGATATTTAAATATATATGCACGAAATTGTAATAATGTTGATATTAACCATGGAATTATTTTTGAAGAGTCTAGCTCATCACACTTTCAATGTAGTTGAGGCCTTTTTGAAACAATGATTCAATATGAAAATTTTGGAAGGTCACCCAAAATTGAAAAAATGGATAAGGATTAATTGTTAAGGGAAATAAACATATAATAGGATATAAGAATCATCAATATACCTTCAAATAACCAAGGGATACTCAAAATAATTTCAACAATGTTATTGGATAGATCCTTAGTTAACTCTATTGGGCTCTCCAGATTTTGTTTTTGGAGAGTATATTTTATACCTTTTGGTATCTCTACTCATACTTCTATTTTTACCAGAACTAAATATGGGTTGCAGTTTGAAAATATGAAATTTATGTTTTTTTAATCATTGGGAAGATTGTGATCTATTTCTTATCTTTGTATACCCAACATGAATGTTGGTTTCAAATGTTGTAAAATGTTTCATGTTTTTTAGAATCTTAAGAGGGTTAAAATTACACTTCATAAATTTCATACTCAGGTTACTAACTTGTATAATTCTGAAATTTCATCCATTGGGTCAAAATTATATATGTGTCAAAATAGACTTTTTCCATAATCTCTTATCTATATACCTCATTAAAAAGGAGGATATATATAAAGAGAAGCTGATGGAATTGACATTGAATGAATCCCTCTCATCCGAATAGAAGAGTAGGGTCCAGTGGCTAAATGATGGAGATCTAAATACGGATTTCATTTTCAATATTGTTAACTCTATTTTTAAATATTCCACGATGGTCCTTCTTCATTGAGATGACGGTTTGATAATCAATGATCTTGGAATTATTTTCGGTGAGATAGTTGATTAATTCCAAGGATAGATTAGATCCTATCATTATAAGGATTACTCTGTGAGAGCTGTTATAGATTCCATTTTGGTTAAATCCATTTATAGGGTTGGTTGTGATGTACTGGACAAGACCATAAAGATGGTGGAAGTCCATAGGGACTTATTTTCCCTTCATCCCAATAAATCACTAGGGATGGATAAATATAATGATTTTTTCTTTGGTAAGGCTTGCTATGTGGTTTTACCAAATGTGAATGAAGATATCTTTTAATTCATTAAATCTAGGAAGATGTTTCAGGATTCTAATGGAATAATAATTTCTATGATTCCTAAGGTTCTACATGACTATTACCTTAGGAATTTTAGGCTGATATGATTCTGAAACACAATATAAAAGTGTATTGAAAATATCATAATATCCATATTGATATTGGACCCTCCTTTTTACATTAATAAGGTTCAATCAACCTTCATTAAAAGAAGAAGAATCTCCTATAAAATCTTGATTTCTCAATAATTGATGCAGGGTTATCATATTTGTTATGAGGTTCCATGATGTGCATCTAATATAGATTTTTATGGATTTTTATTCTGTAATATGGGAGTTCATTTTAGATGTGTTGTACCTTCTTGGATTTTGGGCCATATTATCCTCTTAAATAAAAAGGTGGTTATCTTCCCCAAGGTATACTGTGAATATTAATGGTAGAATGCAAGGATAATTTTTTTCTGTAAGAGAGGGTTAAGGAAAGTGGATCCTCTTATCCCCTTACTTTTTAAGATTTTTATGGATTCCTTTTCTCACATCATGAATTATATCATTTATTATTAAAGTATTACATGTATAAATGGAATTTTGGTAAGAATTATACCTCCAATCTTTACTTTGTGGATGATATTTTATTATTGTTTTTTGTAAATTTGGACTAGGTTTTAGTCTCAAAACACACTCTGAATATTTTCTCTTCCTTTTTTTGTTTGAATGTCAGCCTTTCAAAATCTATGATGTTCTTAACTAGCACATTGTATGATGATTTCATGATAGTGTTGAGGTATCTATGGGTATCTGATGAGGGTTACTTCCTCTTTTTTATCTTGGGGTTGTCCTTATTACTTCTAAAGATATATAGGTTTATTATGTTTCTTTGGAAGAAATTTTTTTATAAGTATTAATGTTTAGAAAAATAATTTTCTTTCTTCTGTATGTCATTTTCAACTTGTTCAATCAGTTTTATTTAGTATGAATGATTATTGTTTCTATACCATTTTTTCTAATAATGTGGATAATTGAATTGAATCAAAACATATGAGTTTTCTTTGTAAGGTCCTTCACATAACACCACTTTGATTAAAGTGGCATTATATTTAGTGTCTTAGACTAAAGAACTAGTAGGCTTATGGGTTATGTAGTCTTGGGTATGTAATAAAGCAGTCATGGTTAAACATTCTTAGGATATTGTAATACATCCTTTTCTTCTATTTATTTGGATTGGTAAAGGATTTTCTGTCTTGGATGCTCTCAATTTTTTGTGACTAAGGCTCTATGGACATTCTCATGGACCTAGAGTAACTTTTTTGGACTCCATGATTTCATTAGAAACTATATACCATATTTATTGAGGAATGGATTGAGACTTTACATATGGTTTGAATAATGGATACCTATAGGTCCTATTTTCTCCTCTATGGATGATCATATCATATATGATTCTGGGTTAAAAATATTTTACTTGGTTGGTGACTTAATTTTTTATAGACTATTGGAAACCACTTATTTCAATCTTTTCTGGTTTTTGAGATTTACATAATGATATTATATCTTTAGATGGGAAAGGAAGAGGCTATGATTGAATTATTTAGAATGGTCAATCTTGGTCCACCATTTTTTTGGATTGTGATAAATTTAAGAGTGAAATTAGCCACTATGTCTTGGAATTTCTAGTTTTCATCCTTCCTACACTTTCCTGGTTTTCCTTCATTAAATGGTAAGGTATCCTCAATCAGTTGGCCCGTAAAGATAGGTTGGAGCAAAGGAGTACAACTTTTCCAAACTTTATCCTTCTTTGGGAGACAAATTATAAAAATATTGATAATCATATTTAAAATATGAGTTATCTAGAAGGAAATAGTATTATATTTTTTACCTTTAAATTTTGACTTCAATGCTTGATCCTTTTTTCCATTATCGATTGTTCCAATTTTCCTTTTAATTTATATTCTTTAAGGAGTGTCCTGGGAATATTGGGGGTGGTTACCTTGCTGTATTTAATTTGGAAAGAAATTAAGTATTAGCTACATGGATTTTCTGGCCATTGTGGCACTAATATTTGTCTCAAATTTTAATTAACCATCTTCTCCAACAATCATTCTTATAGTAAATTATCCAATAATAGGGAGTACCAAGATTTTGTTTGAAGATGTAATTTTTTAGGTTCTTTTATTATGGATGATTATTGATTTATTTAGGAGGATTGGGGTGTTTCTAAATTTTCTTTGGGACTGTTGTGGTCTTCTTGTAATGGGTTTAGCTGTTATAAAGGGATGGGGCTATAACATGGATTGCTTGGATGGGTTTCTTATTGTGGTAGTATTGTAGTTGATGCGTGTGTTTGGATGGTAATATAATGATGATTCTATTTAGTGTTTGAAATGAATTGGTATTTCTAGTGTTATGGATGTAGGGGGACGGTCTATGCAGTTGGGTTGTGTGGGTTTATATCATTGGTAGGATATATTTTTTTACAGTTGTGGGTGGATAGAGGGATTTGAAGAATAAGGTTTAGGTGGGTGTTGTAGGGTGGGATTTTATGCCCTATGTAAAGGGGCTTAGATGGGTAGGTTAGTCTCTTCATGCTATATATTCATTAGTTGGGAAGCACAATGGGGTTATGGATCCAACTTTGTGTTGTGATAGGAGAAATATGGGGCATAATTGTTGTTAGGGAATCATTTCTGAGGAATCTATATTCTATGGTTGGAAATATTCTTTTGGGGTTGGATCACAAGGATATGTAGTATTAGTTGGCCTATTTTGTGTCTGTTCAAGAACCTTATTGGATTGGATGTGCTGGTACATGTGGTTGGGAGGAGTGGGATGGGGTGGGGGTTTTGATTTGGCTATACAGACGTGGTATTTTATTGTATAGTGTTGGTTCCATGTGTTGTTTACATGATGGTTACTTGGCTCTTGCTCGAGGAGTGGTAATTAGTTTCTTGGGGGTTTACTGCATGTTGATGGTTGGTTTCTGGGTTCTAGGATTATTGGTTGGATTTTTAATCTTTCAAGGATGGGGCTTGGTGGAGGATAGTTTTGGGTGTTGCGGTGTGGGGTTTTTGGATGTAGAGGCAGCATCATTTTTTGTAATATTAGTGGTTTCACAATTCAGGTTGGTGCTAGTGCGGAGAATCCCCTCAAGTGTTGTTTTAGATTTCTAATAGTTGGAGGGTTTGCTTCATTGGAGGATTTTTAGGGTGGATGTAGGATATATGTAGGTGGTTATTAAGGGCCATGTCTAGATGTGGATTTGGTGTTGTTGTTAGCCTGGGAGATTACTATTGGGTCTTCTTTCTAGAGGGTTGCTATTGGCTTGGTGAGAATGGGTGGAAATGGTCACTGGGAAGGGAATCAGGACCTCCTCCTTTTTATGATAAATGATTATTCCGGGTGGTTAATGGGGTGTGTTTTCTGTGATTTTGTGTGTTTTAGTGGTGTGTGTGTCTGTGTGTGTGTGTATGAGTGCATGTGTGTGTGTGTGTGTGTGTGTGTGTGCGGGTCTGATTGTTTTTGGTATTTATGAGTCATATCCTACTATCTCAGCCTGGGAATATCTCATTTTCCATGGTTTTTATGTTCATCGGTGTGCCTAATGTAACAATAATTTCTATGATTCTTAAGGTTCTATGTGGCTATTACCTTAGGTATTTTAGGCCGATATCATTCTAAAGCACAATATAAATGTGTATTGAAAATATCTTAATAGCCATGTTGATACTGGTCCTTTCTTCTTCCATTAATAAGGTTCAGTCAACCTTCATTCAATGAAGGGGAATCTTCTATAACATCTTTATTTACCAATAATTGGGGTAGGGTTATCATCTTTGTTATGGGGTTCCATGATGTTCATTTAATATTGATTTTGATTTATTTTGATTCTATAATTTGGGGGTTCATTTCAGATTTCTTGTACCTTCTCAGATTTCTGGCCATATTATTCTCTTGAATCAAAAGGTGATTATCTTCCCCAATGTATAATGTTAATATTAATGGTATAATTCAAGGTTAATTTTTAGGTAAAAGAGGGTTGAGGAAAGGGTATGCACTTTCACCCTTACTTTTTGGGATTTTTATGGAGGCCTTTTATCACATTATGAATTCTATCATTTTTTATTCAATTCATACATGAATAAATTGAATTTTGTTAATAATTATATCTCCAATAATTAATTGTTTGAAGATATTATATTATTGTTTTTTAATTTGGACTCGGTTTTAGTCTCAATACATGCTCTAGATATTTTCTCTTCCTTTTTTGTTTTAATGTTAGCCTTTCAAAATCTATAAGGTTCTTGGCTCGAACGTCTTACGATGTTCATGATATTGTCAAGGTAGCTATGGGTATCATGTGAGGGTTACTTCCTCTTGGTTATCTTGGGGTACCCATTATTACTTCTATGATTATAGAGGATTATCATGTGGCATTGGAATATAAATGATTTATAAGTATTAGTGTTGAGAAAAAAAATTTCTTTCTTCTCTAGGTCATTTTCAACTAGTTCAATCCGTTTTATTTAGTATAAATGATTATTGTTTATATACCATTATTTTTTTCTAATAATGTGGATATGTCCATTGAATCAAAACATAAATGTTTTCACTATAAATTCCTTCAATTAATACCTTTAATATTAAACTGGAATTGTATTTATTGGCCTAGACAAAAGAAGTGGTAGGCTTAGAGGTTATTCAGGCCAGGGTATGTAATAAAATAGTTATGGTTAAGCATTATTAGGATATTGTAATACATAATTTTATTCTATATAGGTGGATTGTTAAAGGATTTTACTTCTTGGATGCTCTCGTTTTTTGGTGACTAAGGTTCTATAGACCTTCTCATGGACCTAGAGAAAATGTTTTTGACATCATGATTTCCTTACAAACCATATTACATTTTTAGTGGGGAATGGATTGATACATTCCCTATGGTTTTAATAATGGATTCCTATAGGTCCTATTTTCCCCTCTATGGATGATCATATCATATATGATTCTATGTTAACTAAATATTACTTGGTTTCTGACTTAATTTTGACTGGCTATTAGAAACCACTTATTACAATCTTTTCTGATTTTTGGGATTTATAGAAGGAGATTATCTCTTTAAATGGGAAAGGAGGAGGATATAATTGGATTATTTAGAATTGTCAATCTTGGTCCACTATTTGTTTGGATTGTGATAAATTAAGAGTGAAATTATCCATTATGTCCTGGATATTCTAGTTTGGATCCTTCCAACACTTTCCTAGTTTTACATCATCTTATAGTTAGGTATCCTCGATCAGTTTTCTAGTAAAGAAAAGTTGCAACAATGGAGTATGGTTTTTATGACTTCTACCTTCTTTGGAAGCCAAATTATGAAAATATTGATAATCATTTTTAAAATCTGAGTTCTCTAAAAATAAATAGTCTTCTATTTTGAACCTTTTAATGTTGATTTTAATGCTTGATCCTCCTTTTCCATTATAGATTGGTACACTTTTCTATTTAATTTACATTACTTCAGGAGTGTCTTGGGAATATTGGGGGTGGCCACCTTGATTTATTTTATTTGGATGGAATGGAATTTTGAACTGTATGGTTTTTTTAGCTGTTGTGGTACTTATATCTATCTCAAGTTTGAATTAGCCATCTCCTCTAACAAATATTCTTGTAAAAAATTATCCACTTATAGGAAGAACCGGGATTTGGTTTGAAGATGAAAATTTATAGGTTCTTTTATTAGGGATTATTGTTGTTTTATTTAAGAGGATTATGGTGTTTATACATTGTAATTGGGTCTTCTGTGGTCTTTTTGAAATGGTTTTAAGTGCTAGAAAGGGATGGGGATATAACATGGATTGTTTGGCTATTTTTCTTATTGCGGTAATCTTGTAGGTGATGGATGTATTTGGATGGTAATATGATTCTAATTAATGTTAGTTTTTGACTTGAATTGGTATTTATGGTGGTATGGATGTAGTGGTACTGTCTATGCAGTTGAGTTGTGTAGGGTTCTATCTTTGGTTGGTCGGTTTGTGCTAGTTCCAACTATGGGTGAATAGAGGGATTTGAAGTATATGGTTCAGGTGCGTACATCTGGGTGGGATTTTATGCACTCTTTGAATGGTATTAGATGGGTAGGAAGGGCTATTCATGCTATATGTTCATTAGAAGGGAGGCTCAATGTGTTCCTGGAACTATCTTTGTGGTGTCTTAGAAGAGATGTAGGGTAACTTTTGTGTTGGAGAATCATTCTAATGTAGTTATATTCTCTAGTTGGAAATATTTTTTTGGGGTTGGATCACAAGGATAGGTGGTGCAGTTTTTCCGTGTATTAGGCTTTTCACACACTTTATTGGCTCTATTATACATGTGCATGTGGTTGGAAGGAGTGGGATGGGGTGGGGGTTTTGATTTGGCTATACAAACTTTCTGGTTTACTATACAATGATGGTTCCAGGTGTTGTTTGCAGGATGGTGCCTTGGCTCTTTCTATAGGAGTCGTTATTGGGGTATTGGTTCTTACTGATAGTGGATGGTTGGTTTTTGAGTTATAGGATTATTTGTTGTATTTTAAATTTATATAGGGAGGGGGGTTTCGTGGAGGATAGTTTTGGGTGTTGTGGTGTGGGTTTTTTTGGATGTGGAGGTAGCTTTCATGGTTGTATGTTTTCTGGTGGCTCAATGTGGTTTGGTGGTGGTGGGGATCATCACCTCAAGTGTTGTTATAGGTTTCTAATTATTGGAGGGGCTGATAAATTAGAGGTTTTTATAGGTGGATGGTGGATAAGTGCATGTGGTTGTGAAGGGGCCAGTCCAGACTTGTATTGGGTGTTGTTGTTATCCTGAGAGATTACTACCGAGTCTTCTATCGAGAGGGTTGCAACTCGTTTGGAGGGCATGGGTGGAAATGGTCACTGGGTGGGGAATCAAGAACTCCTCCTTCTGATGATACATGATTATTCATGGTGTTTGGTGGGGTGTGTTTTGGGTGATTGTGTGTGTTTGAGTGGTGTGTGTGTGTGTGTGGTGAGTGCATGTGTATGTGTGTGTGCGTACGTGATTTTTTGGTGATTATGAGTCATATCATACTATATCAACCTTATACTATCTCATTTTAATTGGTTTTTTTGTTCTTCATTGTTCCTGCTAGATTGGTTCTTGGGAGATACTGTGGCTCCTTCTACTGGTTCATTAGGGGTGCATGTGATGGACTCTTATGTTGTGGGATTTTAGCCAGATTTTATGATAAATTATGTGATATTGGGGGCATGATGGTGGAATTGGTTATGGTGTTCATTGATGTTGGGTTCTTTTGGTTTATTCTACTGCTGGTCTTGTGTACTGATGGTCGACATAGACTTCTCCTATAGGTTGTCTGCTAATTCTTGGTGGGTGTGGTGATGTGTTGGTGTGGTTGTAGTGCTTTAATTTCTTTTGTAATATGACTGTAGGGGCTTCGTGAGGTTTTCAAGTCCTCACAGTTTTCTTGTTATCTTGGTCTTTCTTGTGTTCCTTCCTTGGTGCTCTTGTATTTGGTTCGTTCATGGAACTATGTTCATGGAGAAACCATAATTTTAACTTTTGGGTGTCTATATGTAATTAATTTATTTTATATTTACCACATACCTTTTCCTTGAAAAATACCCCAAGAACCCCTCAAAATCTCTTAAACCCCAAAAAATTTTAAAGACATAAAAATACTAAAATCTCTAAAAACCCTAAAACCCCTACAAGTATAAAACATCCTAAAAATAATAAAATACCCTAAAAACAATAAAACCCCCTAAAAACCATAAAACCCCTAAAACACATAAAAACCATAAAAATTCACTAAAAACTCTACTAAACCTTTAAACCCCTAAAATGTATATAAAAATATAAAACAACTAAAAACCGTAATAATAATAAACAATCAAAACCCCAAAAGACCAGAAAACCCCTGAAAAAACTGAAAAAACCTGAAAAATCCTAAAAAATAAAAAACACTAAAAATCATAAAATCCATAAAAACTCTAAAACCATAAAAACTCCCTAAAAAAAATATAAAAAACACTAAAAACCCTGAAAACTATAAAACCCCCCACAAAAACTTTAAAACCCCTAAAACCCATAAAATCTACTAAAAACTCAAAAAACCCAAAAAACACACAAAAAACATTAAACTATAAAAAACCATTAAAACCTTTGAAATATGAACAACCCTAAAACCCCAAAAAGAACCTAAAAACCCTAAAAACACTAAAACCATAAAAACCATAAAAATAAATAAAAAAAATATAAAAACCCTAAAACCATAAAAATTCCAAAAAATCCCTGAAATTGTAAAAACCCCTAAATACCCTGAAAACAACCCCAAACCCCCCAAAACATTTAAAACCCTAAAACCCATAAAAACCCCAAAACCCACTAAAAAACTCTAAAAACCCTTAACACCCCAAAATATATTAAAAAACCCCTAAAGAGCTTAAAATCCCTAAAAACTCAAAAAAAGTCCCAACCCCAAAAAAGATTCTACAGACCCAAAAAAACTCTAAAACCCTATAAAAACCCTCAAAATCACTAAAACCCTATACCCCATAAAAATCCTAAAAAAATCCCTAAAAATCAATGAAAATGTAATAAACCATGAAATTGTGAAAACACAATGAAAACAATAATACCCCTAAAATACATTAAAATCCCTAAAATCCATAAAAACTCATAAAAAATAAAAAACTATTCGAAATCATGAAAATCCAAAAAAACCTAAAAACACTAAAAAATAATAAAAACAACTAAAACACTCAAAATCCCTAAAAACCGTAAAAACCCGAAACACCATGAAAACCCTAAAAACAAAAAAATCCACTAAAATTATAAACCCCCCTAGAAACTATAAAAACACACTAAAACTTGAAAACCATTAAAACCCCTAAAAAAGTTAAAGAAATTCAAAAAACATTAAAATCTTAAAGAAAATCTAAAAACCCCTAGAAAAAATATCATAAATCCCTAAAAACCCATAAAAACCATAAAACTCCTAAAATAGATTAAAATACATAAAGTATACAAAACCATAAAAACCATAAAAATGATAAAAATCGTAAAAAATCCCAAAAAACCCCAAAAAATGAAAAATATTGGAAAAAACCTGAAAACCCCCTAAAAACCATAAAGACCCCAAAAAACCTTAAAACCCTAAAACCCTAAAATGCTTAAAAACACAAAAAAATAATAAAAAAAGTAAAACCATTAAAACTCGTTAAAATGATAAAAACTATAATGACCCTTTAAAACCCTAAAAAATAAAAAAACCCCTAAAAACAAAAAAGGCAATAAAAACACTATGAACCCTAAAAATCTAAACAACCATAAAAACCATATAACCCCTCAAATTCCTTAAAAACACTAAAATAATAAAAATCCTAAAAAATAAATATAAACCAAAAAAATCACTAAAAACCTTGAAAACTAAAACAACCTTAAAAATCCAATAAAACCCCTAAAACCCATTAAAACTCTAGAACCCCAAAAAACCATAAAAAACTAAAAAAATCAATTAAACATATAAATATGAAAAATAATAAAAACCCAATAATAAAATAAAAAAACTAAATACCCAAAAACCCTAAAAACCTCTAACAACCATAAACACCCTCAAAATCCGTAAAAACCATTTAAAACACTAAAAATCAGAAAACTACTAAAAATTCATAAAAATATATCAATGCATAAAAACCCTAAAAACCTTGAAAAATCAATAGAAACCATAAAACACCTAAAATATCATAGAAAATATAAAACCACTAAAAACTCTAAATCCATTAAAACTATAAAAATGTTAGAAAACTATAAAAACCCTTAAAGACTCTAAAAACTCAAAAAATCTTTAAAAACACAAAAGACCCTAAAAACCCTATAAGATTCTAAACCACCAAAAATACCTAAAACACCTAAAAACCCCCTAAAATCTCTAAAAACCCATAAAAACCTAAAAAATAAAAAAAAATCATAAAAATTAAAACCCCCTAAAAACCCATAAAAACACAAAAAACCTAAAAAAATATCTAGAAATACTGAATACCACCTAAAACATTACAAAATATAAACAGCCATAAAATCCATAAAAACACAAAAAAAACCTTAAAAACTATAAGAATCTCTAAAAACCTTTAAAATTCTCATATCCCTAAAATCCCTAAAACCCCCTAAAAACCATAAAAATAATAAAAACCACTAAAAATCCCTAAAAACATAAAGAACCATAAAATACATTAAAAACCCCTAAAATTAATAAAATAATAAAACCCCCAATAAACATTAGAAACAAAAAACCCCAAAAACCAAGAAAAACTCTAAAACCCTTAAAACCTAAAAAAATGTTAAAAAATGTAAATTAATTAAAAACCTTAAAATTAAAAAAACCCCAAAAAACCCCAAAAGAATGTAATACCCTGATACCCCCTAAAATTTTGAAAACCCTTAAAATCCCTCAATCCAAAATTATTCCAAAAACCATTAAATTCCTAAAAAATCCCTAAACTTATTTCAAAATGTAAAAAAACTAAAAACACTAAAAACATAAAAACCTATAAAAACCATAAAAAACACTTGAACCCAGTCAAAACCCTAAAAACCCTTAAAATCCTAAAAAATCATGAAAACCCACAACACCCTAAAAACCCTCAAAAAACTCAAAACCATAAAAAACCTCAAAACCTCAAAAATTTGTAAAAACAAAAACAAACCAAAAATTATAAAATCCTAAATAAATCCCTAAAAATATATGAAAATGTAAAAATTCCTAAAAAAACCCAGAAAAACCCATAAACACCTAAAACCCCAAATACCCTCAACCCCATGAAAACCCTAAAACCCACTAAGAACTCCAAAAATCCTTAAAGCCCCCAAAAAATGTTGAAAAATATAAAAATCTTAAATACTCAAAAAAAACACAAAAAATTCAAAAAATACCAAAAAAGAACATAAAAACATAGAAATCCCTAAAAACTGTGAATCCACTAGAAAAACCCCAAAACACCTCAAAATACCAAAAAACACTAAAACACATTAAATTCCTTAAAAATACCTAAAAATCAATAAAAAGGTAAAAAAACTAAAACCCATGAAAAAACAATGAAAACCATAGAAACCTCTATAAAGAAAAAAAATTAAAAACCTAAACACTACTAAAAATTCTAAAAAACACAAAGCTACTAAAAAATTAAAAACTCAAAAAAACCTTATAACATAAAAGACCCTAACAACCCTAAAAATCCATAAACCCCCTAAAAATTATAAATAAATCCTCAAAGATAATAAACCCCATCAAAAAAAAAAAAAATATTAAAAATCCTAATATTCACTTAAAATAATGAAAAATATAAAAACCCCTTAAAATCCATAAAAAAATAAAAACACAAAAACTAATTAAAATCCAAAAAACCACTAAAACTATAAAAATATCCTTAAATTACCTAAAAATGATAAGAATCTCTAAAAATCTAAAAAACGTAAAATATCTAAAAAAATAAAAAAACCATAAAACCTCTAAAAATGATGAAAATACTTGAAAACCCCTAAAACCCATAAAAATACCTAAAACTCCTAAAATCCATAAAATTTATAAAGAATCCTTAAAAATACATTAAAATATAAAAACACCTAAAAACACAAAAAAACCATAAGAATCCCTAAAAACATTAAAAACCATAAAAAATCACTTAAAACTTTAAAAACTATTAAAATTTTAAACAAACTCTAAAAACCATAAAAACCCTAAACAATTAAAAAACACACAAAAACACTGATGAAGACTCTAATAAACATGAAATACCATAAAACCTATGAAAACCATAAAACTCCTAAAAATACCTAAAAAACAAAAATCCCCTAAAAACCATAAAATTCCTATAAATCATAAAAAACAACTATAATGAAAAAACTATAAAAATATTTACCGACCCCTAAAACCCATAAAACCCCTAAAATTTTAAAAAACTCAAAAACCAATAATAACTATAAAACCCAACTAGAAACTCAAAAAAAACACTTAAACCCCATAAATAATTTAAAAAACTAAAAACAAACCATAAAAACTGAAAAACTCATAAATCCAAAAAGAACCTAAACCCTAGAAACCCATAAAAACCCAAAAAAACCTAAAAAACACCTAAACCCTGAAAATCCCTAAAAGCCTTAAAAACCTGTTAATATTCAAAAAATAATAAAAAATCCCTATAAATCCATGAAAATGTTAACATCCCTAAGAAACCTAAAAACCCCAGAAAAAGATAAAAACCCTAAAATAGTAAAAAACCCATAAAATCTCAAAAATACAATTAAAAATCTAAAAAACATAAAACCCCTAAAAACGTTAACAAAATCTAAAAAAACCCTAAAACACCTAAAAACTCAAAAAAAAAACATTAAAACCCCGAAAGAACCAAAAAACAATAAAAGGCCTAAAAACCTTGAAATCCAATAAAAGCTCCCCAAATCCCTAAAAATCGTAAAAAACACTAGAACACATATAAATTCTAAAAAAATACCCAAAAATAAATAAAAAACATAAAAATCTTGAGAACCCACAAAAACCATATTAACCCCTAAAACCAATAAAATCCTTAAAACCCACTAAAAAACTAAAAACCCTTAAAATCCTAAATAATTTTCTTTAAACCTTAAAGCCCATAAAAACTCCAAAAAAACCCAAAAACATAAAATAATATAAAAACACTAAAAACTCAAAAATCTCAAAGAGATCTAAAAACATCAAAATGTGTAAAATCCCTATAAACCATCAAAGTCCTAAAAATATAAAAAATTACCTTAAAAATCATGAAAAACATAAAAAACCCTAAAACCCTAAAACCCCTAAAACCCATTAAAACCCCAAAAACACTAAAAACTATAAAAACAATAAAATACCTAAAAATGTTAAAAAACAAAAAAATAAAAAAAAATAAACCTTAAAACCTCTAAAAAATAAAAAATCATAAAATCCCAAATTACCTTAAAGACCATAAAACCCCTAAAACCCCAAACACACTCAAAATCCTTAAAAATCCTAAAAATACATAAAAATTTTAGAATTCCTAAAAAATCCCTTAAATTCCTTAAAAAATAAAAAAACTCTAAAATCACATAAAACCCTCTGAAATCTATAAAAAACCACTAAAACATAAAAAACCCTCAAATCCCATAAATACATGAAAACAACTAAAAAGTATAGAGACTATTAAAACCTCTAAAACATTTAAAAAATCTGAAAAGAATAAAACACTAATACATAAAAAACTTTAAAACCCAAAGAAGACCCTAAAACCCTAAAACCCATTAAAAACCTAAAACCACCCTAAAACCCCTCAAAATAATTGAACCCCTAAAACCATAAAAATCCGTAGAAAAATTTAATAATCCATGAAAACATTAACAACACTAAAAACCCTAGAAAACACCAAAAAACTATAAAATACCTTAAAATATTTAACAATACTAGAAATTTAGGCTATAACCATGGTTTGGAACAAGGGTATAAGCCCAAAAACTGTGGAAATAAGTTATATTCTTTGTTAATTGAATAGTGGATTGTATTGGTGTGGCTATAGGGGGAACCCTATAACCATGGTTTGAACTGTGACAATATCCTTATAGCCATGGTTTAAAATCGTGGTTATTGGTTTCAGCCAATAGCCACACTAGTAAGAGCCACGATTTAATGAACCATGGCTATAGGGATTTATCCATGGTTAAAACCATGACTATAAGGCTTTTATCCACATTTAAAACCATGTAAATAGGGTTATAGATGCTATTCAAAACTGTGGATATAGCCCTTCCCATTTCATAAACCCCTCCCCCCTTCGAATAGACCCCCACCCCTCCCCCCTACACACCCCCTCCTTGAACAAACTCCTCCTACAACTGGGATAGACCCCCTACACCCCTGGAAACACCCCCTTAAACCCCTAGACAGACCCCCTTGCTCCCATACATACCCCCTTGCACCCCTGGACAGACCCCCCTTGCACCATGGATTTCACTATGGAAAAACCCACTTACACCCTTGGACAGACCCCCTTGCACCCCTAGACATATCCCCCTTTCACCCTAGACATACCCCCCTTTCACCCCTATAGACCCCCCTTTCACCCCTGGACAGACCCCCCTTGCACCCCTGGACAGTCCCCCTTACACATTGGATTGCACCCTTGACAGACCTTCGTTGCACCCTAGACAGAACCCCCTTGCACCCCTGGATAGACCCCCCTTTTCACCTGGACACACACACCATACCCCTCCCCCAGAACACCCCCTTCCCCTGTAGACCCCTTACACCCCTAACAGACCACACCCCCTGCACACCCCATCCCCCCTGCTGACCCCCCTTACACCCCTAGATAGACCCCCCCCCCTCCCTAGACATAACCCCTACCCCTCCCCCCTTGCACACCCCCGCTGCAGACCCCCCTTGTTCCCCCTCCTAGACAGACCCCCTGCACCCTGGATAGACCCCCCTTGCACTTGGGACACACCCCTCGCCCCTCCCCCTGTACACCCCCTCCCCCTACAGACCCCCTTGCACCACTGACAGACCCCCTACACCCCGGACATACCACCCTGTACACCCCCCCCATGTACACCCTCCCCCTGGAGACCCCCTTGCACCCCTGGATAGACCCCCAACCCTAATAGACAAACTACCCCTCCCCCTATAGACCCCCCTTGCAAACCCCTACAGACCCCCCCCCCCCCCCCCGCACCCCTCCCTCTTGTACACCCCAATCCTGAAAGACAACCCTATAAAATATAGGGACACCCCTAAAAAACATGTTCAAATTATATAAAAAAATTTACTGGTCAAATAAAATACCTAATCAACTGGTTAAACATAGTACATAAACCAGTTTTCAAAAACATCTATCCAAAGTGATATTCAGTACAAGTAGATGAAACTAATAACCGAGATAGAATAGAATGATCCATTACTCCAAAATATGCAACAGATTCTATGTTCCATGATGCTGAATTTTTCCAAAATCTAGTTATGTGAAACCCTATAACCTAGTATCCATGATCAAAACCCTTCATTTTACCTAAGTGAAAAGTAGCTTACAAGTCACGAAATTTAATCTAGAGTTTAATGAAAAAACAGTAATACTCAAAATGAAAAACATTCATAACACATGTTTCAGTGTGAAAATAAAGGTAACATATGTGTCAATGTTATATAATTATTTGAAACTTCAAATTTCAAAAAAAAATTAGAATATTATACCGAAGATACACACTACAGGAAGACATGTCGGAAAGTTCAGCTTGTTGATTTTCAATGATTGAAAATCCAACCTCGTTCGTACTTAATTTTCATAGGCAGGAAATTCATTATGTTTGATCTCATTTATGTCATATGTCAAAAATATTACCTTGAATGTATTTTGTTCACATGGTTGATTTAGGTTGCAGACATTGAAATCCAGTTATGGAACACCCCCCCCCCCTACAGACCCCTTTGCAAACCCCCTTGCACCCCCCTCTCCTCCCACTTGGAAAGCCCCCCCCACCATGGATAGACCCCCACCCCCTCCCTGGATAGACCCCCTTCCCCACCCCTTCTTCACACCCCCTCCCCCATGAAGACCCCCAGCAGACCCCCCTTGCACCCCACCTGCATACCCGCCTTGCACCCCCATGGACACTCCCTTGGATAGCCCTCCCCTCCTGGATGAACCCCCCTGCAGACCCCCCCTGGACAGACCCCCCCTCATTCCTGGATAGACACACCCCCACCCCCACTTCTTGCATACCCCCCTTGTAGCCCCCCCCCCCACCTGCAGACCCACCTTGCACCCCCTACTGGACAACCCATTGGATATCCCCCCTTCCTAGATAGACCCCCCCCCCCCACTTCCTACATACCCCCTTTAACCCCTTGGACACACCCCTATTAGAGACCCTCCTGGATAGCACCCCACCCCCACACCCTGGACTGACCCCCCTCCATCCTGGACAGATTTTCAAAATCTATTAGGAGGTTTGGTTTTAAGAAATGGTCTTCTCAACTGTCAGTTATATTATACTCTATGTTATTATAATATTTTCATTATAGATAAGGCTTCTGTAAGGATAGAGAGTTGAGACATTCATGTATGAATGATCCAAACCGTTATCCTTTCCTAGCACAAAAAGTCTTGGTTGATACATTGACAACGTTATAGTACAACAGAAACATGAATATGGAAATAAATTAAAGATATGTTATGAAAAATATATTAGGTACTTTGAATGTTGCAAGATACCTTAATATGTGATGCACTTTTCTTGATCAATATACTCTATTGGAAGTTGTTCCTGCATTGAAAACATGACATTTTGTTATTTTTAGTAAAATAAGAATCACAAAAGTTGTTGTTCATTGTTCTGAGTTTACATAAATGTAGAATAAAGTAATATTTATTTACATAGTCTTGAGTAAATGTGATGTATTTTGATATATCTAATGTATTTTAAAATATCATATTGAATCTAGTTATGTACAGGTAAATTCATGCAATGT
Organism: Viscum album; assembly: GCA_963277665.1. Taxonomy (NCBI): domain Eukaryota; kingdom Viridiplantae; phylum Streptophyta; class Magnoliopsida; order Santalales; family Viscaceae; genus Viscum; species Viscum album. The sequence continues at coordinate 1,007,494,777 of OY728141.1, forward strand.
GGTAGTGAAATCAACCCGCCAAAAGGAAGACAGATTGTAGGATCCAGATCTATCATTATAAGCAATAATGAAAAAAATCAGACATAAGAGCATGGATTTTTAAAAGAAAAGGTGTTAAAGCCATAACAATAAAAACTTGTGGTATCATAAAAAATCTGATTTGTTACATGTGATATCAAGCCATGATTTAGTAAAATCAATCTATTGTAAATAGGATGGAATATTTGAATAAACCTAATCATGAAGAAATGTGGGAGTTAGAGATGTATTGTAATGTTTATTCAACCTTATCTAAGTTTAAAGAAACCAATAGAGATTAAATACACCCCATCTCCCACCCGCATTACACCCCCTACCCAACTGCCCCACCCCTTGAACCCACCCCCTCCCCTTTCACTGCACCTGCACCCTCCCCACTGCCCTACATACCCCTCAGCAGACCCCCCCCCGTCCCCTACCAGTTTTCCCTCCCTCCACTGCCCCCACTTCCCTCCTTGCGCCCCCATCCCCACTGTTCTACCCCCTTCCCTACAGACCCCATCCCCCTACAATTTTTCCCTCCCCCCACTTCCCCTTTCACCCCGTGCACCATTTCTCCACCCCCTACCCCCTGGCCTGCAGACCACCACCCTCTCCCCCCTAACATCCCACCAACACCCTCCCCCTACCCAGCAGACCCCCTACAGACCACCCCCAGCCCCCAGCCCCTCAACCCACCCCTATCCTCCACCCCCCTCCCCCTACACCCTGCCCCTCCACCTTTCCCCCTACCCATTCCATACAGACCACCCCATACAGAACCCCCTCCCACATGCACCATCCCCCTATCCCTACCTAGAAGCCCCCTGCAGACCACCCCTAGCCCCCCTTCCCTAGAGACCTCCCTACTTTCCCAGCCCCCAGCCCCCTACCCCCTACCCCCTCCACCCACCTGCACCCCCATCCCCACTCCCCCTTCCCCCTGCCCCCTACCCCTCCCCCTGCCCTGCATACCACCCCCTGTAGGCAATCCCCTTGCCCATTTTCCCTCCCCTCGGCCTGCCCCCCTTCTATGAAAGTATGGTATGATGTTATTTTTAAATACCATGTTCACAATATGAATATATTGGTTTAAATACTGTTGGATAATCAATTATCAACTCGCAAGCAATCCTAGGTCACCTAGCTTGAAAAATGAGACAAAAACACCACATTTTTTTATGATTTCCTCATAGAGAAGAAGAGAATTACCACACCCAATATTCTATGGGAGGATGGTTCATTATCTATTGATCATGAAGAAGTAATAGGTGTGGCCGATGAGAATTTTAGTCTCTTCATATAGGGACTAGTCTTGCATGCTTAGTGGCTATCTGAGTTGTCAGGAAGAGCTCTTTGAAGACTTACCCGAAGTAGTGACTATTAGTGATAATTTCATCTTAGTTTTACTTTTAGAACAGCATGAGATACATGAGTTGGTTCTTTATCATTACCATTATAGTGCACCATGTCCTAAAGGTTATCAAGATTTATTATATGTTACCTCATGGGAACTATTTATGAAATATCTAGTGGCAGCGATGCCTGACATCTTCTGGGGTGGAAGTATCCTACGCATAACTAGATCCACCTCCCTAGTTCATATCCCTAAACATATAGATCCTTCTTCTTTGAGTTAATAGAGACCAAACAGACTTTGTAATTTTTCCTATAAATTTTTGGCTAGTGTGGTTAACACTCTTCTATCCTAGGTTCTACCTCAATGGATTTTATATGAACAACACGGGTTTGTAAATGGAAGGAAATTCTAGGGTGCTATTATTTTACACAAGAGACGATTGGTGATTTGAAACAAAGAGAGAAAAGATACAATATTTCCATTATGTTGGACATAGAGAAAGCCTATGATCAGGTAGAATGGTCTTTCATTGTCAAGGTGTTATCATGAATGGTTTTTTATAGTAGATTTATTAAAACTATTTTTATGTGCTTTAGTTTATACCATGGATGCCCATTTATTTCTTAGGGAAGAACATTAGATTCTTCAAAAATGTTTGGGGACTAGGCAAGTAGATACCCTATCCCTAAGCTTATTCATACTTCTCAATATAACCATTATATAAATATTAATAACAATATCCATGAATTAAATTTAGATTCATTTAGGTCTAGGAATCTTGTACTCGGAAAATCTTAACTGATGATCGCGGATGATACCGTCATTTTTTAGTTGAATTAAATGCTTAATTCATCAAAAAAAGGTCTATAAATATTTTCAAGTGATATATTCATATTATTCCTTGACAAAGCTAGTGGTTATTAGAAAACCATTTTTTAAAAGAATAAATAAATTATGGAAACAAGTTTTCAAATCAATCATGAAATTTTATAATTCAAATTAAAGGTTTATGTAGAGGGAACCTACCTCATCATCATGATGCATTTGCGTTTGATGACGAAAAGTAAAATCATCATTTTTTCCGCTTGCATGTATATGAAACATCACATATATATAAGGACACCTCGCCCCTATGTACATATTTTCATGGCCAAATATGCACAAGGTGTTCGTTAGATATATGTTTATACTTGTATATAACCATTTAAACTTACACATGTATGCATTTTCATATCTATATATAATCAGACACAGATAAAATATATATATTTATACTGCCATGAGTGAATATATATAAAATGGGATCTTATATATGTATATGCCTACCCATGCATACACATGTAAGCCTTTTCCAAGGATGACTCGAATCCACCTCAATGAAATCCATAACGCACTAAAAAAATATAAGGAAGCCAAAAAACAAAAAAGACCTAATTAAAATTGGGCCAAAGAATAAAAATGGAATAAACCTTATCCAAATCCAATGTTGAAATCACTATCTTCGATCGTGGTGTATAGAACCAGCCTCACAATAAGAATACACAAACAAGAAAATAGTTGGGAAAGAATAGAGATATAACGACTTTATATATATATATAATCAATGTGTCAACTATACATGATAAATGATACATGAATCCATAATCAATAATGAACTAATAATATTCATATTGATATGTACATCCCATTACTAAATAATATTATCATCAATAAAGGTCTTTATTTTTCAAACATCACTCATCCAGCTCAAATCACAATGATTTATGTTATGATGAATAACCCAACCATCGAATCAACATCATCAATATTATTCCTAAAAACTAGTGATGTTTTTTTAATTTATATCTGGAAGCTATTTCACCCCCCTGAACCCCCCATCCATCCCCCCTTTTACCCCCACCTGCCCCTAACACACCCCTACCCACCTTACACCCCTCCCCCTGCCCCTTGAACCCCCTCACCATGCACACCACCTCCCTCCTAGACACTCCCCTAGACCCCCCAGACACCTCACTGGACAACCCTCCCCCCTCCTAGACACTCCCCAGATCCCCCTCCTCCCTCCTGGACCCCCTCCCAGACACGCTTTGGACAGCCCCCCCCCCCTTCCTAGACACTCCTCCCTCTAAAAAGCCCCCCCCCCCCATGAAAAAATTGTTCTTGAAATAAATTGTGAGTTGAAAATATTCCAGAAGATACAATAAGAATTAAAAATATAAATATATAGTAATGATATCAATTAGAAAGTTAATATTTTCTAGGTAGACAATCAGAAGTCAAAATTTCCCTTTTGAAACCAGCAATGACAACCATAGAACACATGTTGCACAACAACCATTTTAAGCTCACTATTTCTGATAGGTAAATATTAAATGAAAAACAAATGAACTACAATAATGACAAAATGAATGAGTTTGTTTTCTAACTCATACCCTAAGAAAAAAATTGAAGGTTTAAGATACAGTAAAAAAATTAGGTACAATGAGCATGCACCCTCAAGTAATTGAAAGATGATACAAACATGAATTATAATAGAACTTCATATAATGAAGAAAATAACTCATTGTATGAGCCATAATGTGTAGGAAACTCCATAGAAAATATACATAAAATCATGTTGCAACGTCAACTTTTTACGATCTTCCATAATTATATGTGTTTTACTTCCTCAAAAAAAAGTATTAATATTTCTCTAAGACCAACCTAACAATCAATTAAATAATCATTTTCCAAACCTCTGTCCAAGTTAATCAAATTTTGATTCTACTGAGCATGATTATATGAAATAGAAATTTAAATAATTCTATCAGATAGGCATTAACAGGTAGTCTTCAATAAGAATGTCCTTAAACAAAATCCTGATTCCAAAAGGATGATCAAAGTGTATCATGCAAATAACCAGTGATTTCTAATTAAATAGGTAGATCTTATTAAGACCACAAAACATGATTTCCACTAATTTGAAACTCCAATATGGAAATGTAATACAATAGAAAATTAAAAATTTTAAATTTTATGGTAAAAATAGATAGGTAACTACAAGTGCATGGAGGGATATAATGATTCATTATCCTCACACCTACACTAATATAAAACTATTAATTTTAAAATAATGAAATATTGGTGGTGTGGAACCACAAGTACATGGAAGAAATACAATAAAAGTGAAAAATGATGAATATTATGAAAGGTATCCTTATATAATTCTCTCACTAATTATACAATAATCTCTTATAAAATAAATTCACCCCTAAATAATACCCTGGAATGACTGATGATCTCAATCCATTCACTCTATATTTAGTGTGTTAGGTTAGGTGGTGAAAAAAATGATTTTCAATATCCTACTTTCACCTACCCATGGTTATTGAGAATTCTTAATCACACCTTTATCTCCCCTAACTCCCCTACGTCATATTAGAAATGAATGAAAATTGTGGTATTATTATGTGTAAACCAAATTAATAGATAAAACCATGTTAAAATTTAATGGCGCATGGATAATAATCTACTACTCCTATGGAAACAATCTGATTTCATGAAAATCACACTAGAGAAATGAAAATACAAATTCATTTAAATACATTGATTTTGATGGGGGAATGTCTCCTCAACCAAAACATAGTTTTCTAAACACCATCACTATATAAAACAATTAAATAATCAAAAACCATTATGATATATTATAATTTTGTTTGAGATTAATCTATTTATAAGTGGGAATGAGGGTATTAATCTAATGGCCACTTCAATGCCATTCTAAACCTATTATTTTAGTGTCTATAAGAAAGATCAATCTCATTATTAATTGGATGGGTTACATATGTCTATCTTTGAGGATTGTTATGTTTTTATCTAAACTCTTGAATCTTCTATATTTTTTTGACACTCTCCCATTAAGAATACAATAATATTTAGAAAAATATTTTTAATATGTCAAATTTATCTCTTTTAAATATAGAAAATCACTTTTCTCCATATTTTAACACACATAAAAAATTTCCCCTTGTTCCTCTGGTTGAATGTCAACATTACCTAACAAATTCCCTCATTATCCAACTCTGATTTTTCAGTTTCTAATATTGGTTATTCAGTTTATTCCTATGATGTTGAAGACTCTAATGGTTTAGGAATCAATAGTTTAGGTTTTAAAATTGTTTTCCCACTCCTACACCAGCCCCTAGCATCCCACCTCCTGCACCATCCCCCAGAACCCCACCCCCCAGCACCCACCACCACCCCCTCCACCCATCCCCCCTACACCCCCACCCCACTTCCCCCTGCACACCATGCACCAGCTCCAATGCACCACTCCCCCCAGCCCCTCCACCCAGCCTCCCAACCCACCCAGACCCCAACCCCACTTCCCCTTGAACCCCCTTGCTCTAACCTCCCTGCACCACTCCCCCAAGCCCCTCAACCTAGCCCTAACCCCCCCCCCACTGCACCCCCACTTCCCTTCCCCAACACCAACCCCCCCTACACCACTACCACCCATCCCCCATCACTCTCCCTCGTTCACCAATATTTCATCTATGATATCTTTGGTATTATTTAGAATACCATTATTTTGAAGTCATCATTACTCTTGTTATTCTAGGATACTTTAATTAAATTAATTCTACAATTCCTTTCCTGAATTGATTCCATTTGTAAATTTAGCTCACTTCCATCAGTCATGAAGTTAATGGCTAATTTTTAATGGTCCATGATATGAACTTTTCTTACATAGTGTCATTAGTTCATCTCTATTTCAACAACCTATTCACTTCAATCAGTCATGACCATATTATGCCAACATTCACTATACTTATGTTCAATTGTCTAGTATCACTATTATTGACAAATAAAACACATTCTCTTTCTATCGAATGTGGTATATCTAGTTTTTATTGATTTATATTTTTGGACAACAAAAATATGATCTTGAGATTTATTTAGAGATCCAATTATTTTATTCATGACCATATCTAAATTGGATGATATGGATGGATTCTCATTATTTAATCACAACCATATTTGTATAAAATTGGTTTTTAAACCATGGGTAATAGATAAATATGCATGAGTAACAACATATTTATTAGGATAGTCTATCAAATTCCTCCATGATCTTATAGTGAAAAAATTAGTGGATCAATTAAAGTTATTTTTACACAATTCTAAGTCTTCTTATTAGTAATATTATCATCATTAGCTTGTGTGGTAGCTACTCTAATTTTCCAAAAAACATGTAATGATTTAACTTCGGTGACTTATTGATTTATCATTTTCACCTCTTACTCCAACAATTATAGATTTAGATAATACATATCATATTCAAGAGATTTTATCATTTTTTCAAATCCCTTTGGTAACTTCAGAATCCGATCTCCATACACATTATTATCCTTCATAAAATAACTATCTAGTTCTTTATTACTATTATCTTTAACATCAAGCTATAAATATTTGACATCCCTGGAGGTACAATATATTTTTTCTAGTGCAAAGACAACTTCAATAATAACAACATCCTAAAAAACACTCCTTTTTCAATTCTTATTCATTTTTAGACAAATTTCCATGGAAAAGTGAGAGAAATGTCTCCTTTGCATCAATAAACATTATGATGGTGATACATTTACTTAATTTTTTGTGAATTTTTATTTCATTGACATAGAATATAAATATAACTATGGTTTCTAAAATTGTATCCCCCTTTCACCGCCATGAACACCCATTCCCCCTTGCACCCCCTTACACACCCCCTCTTGCACCCCCTGCACAACCCCCCTTGCACCCGTCAATCATCATAATGCTTCTCACACTATCTAATGTCAATACCATGACCTAATCAAAACCATGACTTATAGATCAAAAATCCTTATAAAAATCCCATGAAAAATCTCATTATCATCAGAAAACCAAAGAGTCCTAAAATCCATCTCAAAAACTTATAGGAACCTTCCAAGGACCCAAGATCGTGAGATCATTATGAAACCTAGTGGGAATCCCATCATGGACTAACCAACCCATCTTATAGTATAAATTCATGTCATGTAGATCATACATAATCAAATAATAGTAAAAAATCATGGGGAATTCAACAAAAAAGTGATAATTCAAGAGAATGTTTCCATTATAAATAATGCATCTACAAAATAAGGTTAATAAGACCAATCAATGTCTAAAAAATTACATTATGTTATATAAATAAGTCAGTTACGAAACAATTTTTTGAACAATTTATAATTTCATCTCATGCCTACTATGCACACATTAGTTCCATGAACAAATATATTTAAAATAGCCTATGGAAATTCAAAAAATTCAATTTTAAAAAATTATTTCAAAAAACTAATTTTATGATGATTTATATAATGAAATTTTATTTAAAAATGTTTAACATTTAAAATTACATTTTATAGTTAAAAAAGTATTTTTAGATTTCACAACAAATGCTCACCTCACACGACCTTGTAAACTATATGTTGGGACACCAATAGCTGTTCAACTATGGTGGATCTAAATATACTATTTATGAAGCTATGTATCCTTTGGTGACTATTAGTATAATAATATCTCATCACAATTATAGAGTTAGATAATGTCATAAAATTACTTCGAAATAATAGCAATAATAACATGAATATAAAATAAATTGTTGAAATTTCATAAAAAAGGATTAAAATAATCAATGAATAAATACAACCATTATTAATTATACATACAATATAAATCAATGGTCATACCAACCAGTTTCTGTGACAATGATCCATTACCTCTTCAAATTCCCTAGAAATATATATGTTATATATTTAAAATAAAGTCCTATATTTGAAAAAAAATAATTGAATAATCACCATATGGAATAAAAAAACAGAAACCATGAGAAATGTGGTGTAGAAAAATAATGGAATACACCATCAAATACTATAAGTAGAATCCCAAATTTATAAATCCCAATAAAACATTGATTTCATGAAATTTTTCTAATATCTATAAATAAATGAGTTTGGTGACATACCTCCATTGAAAGAGTGTATCAATACACATTATTCCTCTATAAGTGTCTTTTATATATTGCACACAAAATACACATTATTAATGTGATTTCATTAATGATATTGTGAAATTACATATTCAAATACCCAGAAAAAACACAAAAATCATGGGAAGAACAATATAAGGTAATAAATAGAGATGAAAGGAAGACTGTTAACAAAGAATGATGAACTAGAACCATACTGATCATACCATTGACACATTTTTAGTAGGGGGACCTTAAAAATCACTGTGGATTGTAGAGGTATGGTCGAACGATCACTGGAGATAGGTATGAATTACTTGGGAGAGATGCTGTTGTGAAGGAGTAACCGCAATGATCTTTACAGAAAGTGTAGGGGTCAAATCACGTGGATCTCACTCGTGGAAGGTCACAGTTCGGTAGACGCACCATTTAGAGTAAGAACGAGCGATGACGGCGAGGGAGAAGGGTTTCCAAGTGGGATATGAGTCGTGCCACCAAGAGAGAGGTCTAGGGATCCGAGGATCGCGAATCGGGGGAGGGGTGACGACATTCAACGGGGAGGAGGGCACGAATTGGTCGAGGGAGGAGGAGGCCATATAGAGAAAGGGGGAGGAAGAGGGTTGTGGATCGTGGGAGTAATAGAGGTGTTTGGAGAGGAGGAAGTCGTAGAGAGCTTGAGGGAGGAGTTCGTGACGACATTCGATGGGGAGGAGCTCGAGGGAGGAGGAGGGCATAGAGATGTTGAGGGAAGATGGGTCTCGTATCGGGGGAGGAGGAGCCCAACATTTATGTGAAAAAGAGAGTTTCCATGGTTTGTTAATTAAACCATGGCTATTAACATACTATAGAAATGGATCTATAAATATTTGGCTATAGATTTGTGGCTATAACTTAAATTTCCTATAGTGTTCTTAGTGACAGATCAACTATTTCTGATCTATTAAGATCAATGACGTTTTGAAGATATATTTTTTTTTCTTTTGAATGTGGGTGTTTGAAAAATTCTAGGTTACTTAGACTTTCAAAAAATAATTTTGATTGAAAATCGTCTTGGGGATTGAGTTTCATGTTTCTCTTATAGTGTGAAACTTATACTATTCAACGAGTTTAGTCAAAGGAGTTCTATATAGAAAGCTTGTATACCTTGGTTCTATTTACAAAACCTCCTACTGATTTGGAATAAAAGGTCAGTGTTCCTTTAAACCACTCTCTTTATATACATATATATACACATATATATACTTTATACAAACATAATCTCAAATCCATTTTGGTGATATTTTTGAAAAAAAAACATTTTCAGGTTAACTATGAACCCACACATCCAACACACCCAAAAATTCCACAAATTAAAAAAACAAAAAACCAATTAAATTAGTTAGATAAAACCATTAAACTTTGAATGATACCTAGTAGCTTACATGTTAAATTCACATAAAAAGGGGTGAAATTCAAAATTTCAAAAATACTGTTGCTATGCTCCCTTAATTTCCTTAAAATCTATTTTCTTGAGCTACTCCAAGAACTGATCTTTCATGGGGAATACATCCACATCCAACTTAGAAAAATTGTTATTGATATCCAATATGGGATTCTCTTTATTCTCTCTGGATCATCCTTTCATATTCTTGAGTTTTCCCATTGTATTGTTACTAGAACCACAAATTTTTAAAGACTTTTCATCCATATTATAACTTATCAAATCAGTTTCAAGAATAAAATTAGGTGAACACCATTGATATGTGGTCTGCATATGATAAAGAGAATCTTTAGATAATTCAGACTCCATCTAATTATATTATATTCTACCAGCTCCAAAACTATTATAGGATGATTCCTTTAAGAGAAGAATGCCCTTTGTGACAGAATTATCCTCACAAGCTCTAGGTTTCATCTATTATGATTCCAAATAATGGGTTACCACCCCTACATGCGCCATTCATACTATGACCACCAATGCCTCACTAGTAAAAGAAGCAGAACACACTCATGCCTCCTCAAGCTAAGTGTTAGATGAAGACTGGGAATACTATTCCTAATTATAATTCAAATTAATTTCTCCAACAGAAATCATGGAATTCTACCTTAACATGATACATGGTATTTGTGATTGGATGATCCTCACCAGCTCTAGATAACCTCCCTTGTATATGACATAATTATCTTGATATCTAGTGTATCACCAGAAAAAGGACAAGAAAACATTCATACCTCCTCAATTTGAATGATAACCGAAGAATTAATCTTACCCATAGACCAAGAATCCCTCTAAAAATTTAGTAAAGAACAGCCTTGCATAAAAAATAAAGAAAATTAATCCACTACAGTTTCTTAGATAATCGGTTTCTTAACATTGAACTCATCATTGACAGAGAACTAAAAAACTCTTAATACATCCTTGATAAGTTGAACTTTGCATGAAAATGAGCTTAATAGGATGTTTACCTTCAATAATTTTCTAATTGATGCACAAAACAATTCTAAGAATTTCACCGAAAAGTTTAAGAACTGAAGGATTTTTGAAAGGAAGATAAAACTAAAGAATCCAAATCTAGAAGAATAAAAAAGGAAATACATTCCCAGAGTGAAAAATCAAGCACCGCTGATAGAGGTGAGGTTCGGAGGGGATGAGGGCACGGAGAGGTCAAGAGAGGAGGAGGGCACAGAGAGGTAGAGGGAGGAAGAGGGTTTCATATCAGGGGAGGAGCGGCAGCATTCGGCCGAGAGGAGGTCGCAACGGCGTTCGGTGGAATGGAGGTCACAGAGAGATCGAGGGAGGAGGTCGCGATGGTGTTCCGTGGGGAGGAGCTCTAGGGAGGAGGTCATGGTGGCGTTCGGCGGGGAGGATCTCGAGAGAGGAGGGCATAGAGAGGTCGAGGGAGGAGGGGTCGCATATAGGGGGGAGGATCCCAACACTTATGAGGGAAAAAAGGAGTATCCACGACGTGTTAAATAAATCATGGCTATAAACATACTATAGACACAGATCTATAAAACAGTGGCTATAAATCTTTGACTATAGGTTGAATTTCTAGTAGTGTAAACCCCCTAAATATAAAAAGATACCTAAAAACACTATAATATCTAAGAACCATTAAAAAACCTAAAAATGTAAAAAAATCTAAAAACCCATTAAATCACTACAAAAATAAAAAAATCCCTAAAAATCCAAAACAACTTTGTAAAACCCTGAAAACCCATTAAATAACCTAAACCCTAAAAAAACTAAAAAAGCTTAAAAAGCCTCGAATTAACTAAAACCCCTAAAACATAAAAACCAAAAAAAAAATATAATGACAAGAAAATCTATGAATATGTAAAAAACCTTAAAAAATGAGAAACCCCATGATAACCATAAAAACACCTAAAAACGGTCAAACCCATAAAACCAATAAATACACTAAAACCCACTAAAACCTAAAAATTATTAATACCCAATTTTTTTTAGAAAAATATATAAACCTCTAAAAAAACACAAAAAACTTCTAAATCCTCAAAAAAACCCTGAAAACCCTAAAAATACCTAAACATCCATAAGCCCCATCAAAATCCCTAAAATCCATAAAAACCATTAAATTCCTAAAAAACCCCTTAAAATACCCTAAAAAGTAAAAAACCCCTAAACCCCATGAAAAACATAAAAAAACATAAACCCCATAGAAACCATAAAACCCACTAAAAATTTAAAAAACCATTAAAATCTTAAAAGACATTAACAACTCCAAAAACCTTAAAAACCCAAAAACCCAAAAAATACCATAAAACTCTAGAAACCAAATAATCCTTGATAACCCGAAACCCCTCAAAATCATTAAAAACCGTAAAACCCTAAAAACCAAAAAAATCATAAAAAAGACCAAAAATCCATGAAAACATAAGAATCCATAAAAATCAAGAAAACCCATAAAACTATACAAAACCCATAAAAACCATAAAAACACTAAAAACACATAAACACACTAAACACTCTAAAAACTCAAAAAACCATTAAAAACAAAAAAATTCAAAAAACTCTAAAAATACGTTATAACCCTAAAAATATAAAAATACCCTAAAAATTGAAAAAGTTCCCGAAACCCCTATCAAACACTGAGTCCTCCAAAAATCATGAAAAACCCCAAAACCATAAAAATCCTTAAAAACTATATAAAATAATAAAAAAAAAATATAAAAAATCCATCAAAAGAACTAGTAACATAAAAACCCTTCAAAACCCTAAAAACCTTAAAAACTATACAAACCTTAAAACCCTAAAAACCATAAAAAATCTAAAAACCCACAAAAAACCTAAAACCCAAAAAAACAAAAAATCCCATTAATCGTGTAAATTCGTAAAGACATTAAAAAATCTAAAAAAACATTTTAACTCTAAAAAACATTAAACCCCCCTAAAATCATAAAAGACCCTAAAACCTTGAAACACCGTAAAAAATATAAAAAACCTGGAAAAAACCTAGAAACCGTAAAATCCCTAAAAACACTAAAAACCCTAAAACCCATTAAAACCCTTAAATTTCTATTTTTTAAAAAAAATCAGAAATTCCAAAAAAACCATGAAAATCATAAAACCCTTAACACATTAAAAAACCCTATAACCCCACTAAAACTCCCAAACCCATAAAAATGGTGAAACCATCGAAAAAACCTTAAAACCCTTAAAAAACTCAATAAACCCTAAGAATCCAAAAGACCCTAAAACCCTAGAAGACCCAAAACCCATAAAAATCATAAAATCCCTATAAAACAATAAATTTCATTAAAAGGCCAAAAAATGCCAAAAACCCAAAAACCCCTAAAAACCCCTGAAAACCCCTTAATGACCATAAAAACCCAAAAAAACCTTCCAAAACCATACAAACAGATAAAACCTAAAAAACAATAAAACTCAAAAAAAACTCTTATAATCCCTAAATATGTAAAAATACTTTAAAAAACAATAATATCTTAAAAACTCATAAAATCCCCAAAAAGTACCATAAAAACCCTTAAGTTCCCTATGAACCCTAAAAACCCTAAAAATCCCCAAAACCATCAAAATCCATAAAAACTCTAAAAACCAGAAATACCTTAAAATTCCTAAAAGTCATAAAAATACCTAAAATCATTAAAAACCATTAAACCCTAAACCCCCTATAAAACATAAAAAACCCAAAAAAAATAAAAAAATCCCAAAACCACATAAAAACGTAAAAACCACTAAAACTTTTTAAACTCCTTAGAACCCCTGAAAACAAAAAAAAATTATGAACCATAATACCCATAAAAATTTTAAAAACCCCCTAAATCCCAAAAATACCATAAAATCCCCCGAAAACCCCTAAAAATACATTAAAACCACTCAAAATCTTAAAAACCCCTAAAAATCACTAAAAACCATAAAACCCAAATATTCCGTGAAAATGAAAAAAACCCTAAATCACTTAAAACCCCATGAAAACCATAAAAACCTCAATAAACCATAAAAAACCTAAAACCACATAAAATCCCTAAAGACCATTAAAAACACTAAAAGCCCTAAAAACCCTAAAAACATTTAAAAAATCTAAAAATGCTAAAAATGCTTACAAAATTAAAAAAAAACCTTAAAAACCAAAAAAGCCAAAAAACCACTAAAAACATGAAAAACCCTGAAAACCACTAAAAACCCTCAAAATACTAAAAACAACTAAAATACCTAAAACCCAATAAATTATAAAAACCCATAAAAATCAATGAAAAAATAAAAACCTTAGAAACCATAAAAAATCCCGAAAACCATAAAACCCATAAAACCTTAAAAATCCCTAAAAACCCATTAAACTCAAAAAACCCCCACAAAACTCCAAAAAACATTAAACCTCCTAAAATGATAAAATCTATATAATACCATAAAACCCATAAAAAATCATATAAAATCCCAAACCCCCAAAATTACACTAAAACCCCTAAACACCATAAAAACACTAAAAACCATAAAACCCATTAAAATACCTAAAAACCCAAAAAACCATAAAAATAATAATAAAAATCCCCAAAAATATAGAAAGAATTAAAAACCCTTTTAAACCCCTTTAAAAACCTAAAATATCCATAACCTTAAAAAACCATGAAAACCCTCAAACTGCTAAACTCTAAAACCCCCTAAAAACGTTAAAAACTCTTAAAAACCTTAAAAACCTAAAAAAGATAAAAAACACTAAAAACCAGAAAAAGAACCAAAAAGCCATGAATACCCTTAAAAACCTAAAAAACCTTAAAAACACTAGAAATCCTATGAAAACATAAAAAACCTAAAAATCAATAGACTATAAAAATAATAAAAAATACTCGAATCCTTAAAAATGTAAAAATATCTAAAATCCCTTAAAACCATAAAGACAACTAAAAAACATAATTTCCTTAAAATCAATAAAAAATTGTAAAACCTACTAAAAACATTAAAAAACCCTTAATCCCCTTAAAAATATAAAAAAACAAAAAATAACATAAAACCCTAATAATATAAAAGATACCCCTAAAAATCCAGAAATGGCCCAAACAACCCTAAAGAACCCAGAAAACCATAAGAATCCCTAAAAACTATAAAGAAACTAAAATCCATAAAAATACTAAAATCATCCAAAAACATCCCTAAAAACATTAAAAACCCTATAAACCTATAAAATCAATGAAAACCATAAAAACCTTTAGAAAACTTAAAACCCATAAATACCATAATACCATAAAAACTCCTCAAGACTATACTAACCCTTAAAATAACTAAAGAAGTTTAAAATATCTAAAAAACCATAATAACACTAAAAAAATAAAAAAAACTATAATCATATAAAACCTTGAAAAACCCTAAAAACACTAAAACCACTTGGAAAACGCAAAAAACCAAAAACATCCCACAATCCATAAAAATTCTAAAAAATTCCTAAAATTCATAAAAATGTAAAAACCCCCAGAAATAATAAAACCCACTAAAACCTAAAAACCCCTATAAAAACATAAAAAACATAAAAAAACTATAAATCTAAAAATATAAAATCTTTAAAAAAATTAAAAACTCTAAAAACATTAAAAACCCATAAAAATCAAAATACCCTAAATATCAAAGAAAACCTAAAAATCCTGAAATCCTTAAAACCACTAAAAAACCATAAAAACCCAAAACCCTCACAAAACCCCTAAAAGGTAAAAAAACAAAAAACCATAAAAATAAAAAAAAACAATGAAAATCCCTTAAGATTTAAAAGACCCTAGAAACCCTAAAACACCCATACAAACTCTAAAACCCCCAAAAAACCTTAGAAAACCCAAAAGAACAGAAAAACCCTAAAACCCCAGTAAAAACTATATAAACCATTAAATTCCATAAAAAGTCTAAAAACTCTAAAAACTATAAAAAACATAAAAATTAACAAAAACCTAAAACACAAAAAAAGCATTAAACCCTTAAATAACTATAAAAACCATAAAAACATAAAAAACCCTAAAACCCTTAAAAACCCTATAAAACCTAAAAAAACTAAAACCTATAAAAATCCTATAAAGACCTAAAAATCTATAAAAATTTAAAAGTCCTTGAAACACCTCAAAAACACATTATAACACCTAAAAACATTAAAAAACATAGAAACCCTATAAAACCCATAGAACAATTAAAACACTAAAACCCCTCAAAATCCCTAAAATATTTAGAAACTCTAAAAACCCTTAAAAACACTATAAAGATGAAAAATAATCTAAAACCCCAATAATCCATTAATAACTAAATAACCTTAAAACCATGAAATCCCTAAAACCCCTCATATTCCCTAAAAACCAAAAAAACCCTAAAGGGAATAAAAATATTTAAAAAGACATAAAAATCAATAAAAACATAAAAATACATAAAACCCTTAAAAACACCATGAAAACCATAAAAACCCAAAAAACCAAAAAACCCAAAAAATCCACTAAAAACTCTAAAAACACTAAACATGTTAAAAAAATATAAAAACCTTTAAACCCCTAAGAAATAAGAAAAAATATAAACCCAAAAATGACCATAAAAACATAAAAAACACCACAAACACTAAAACTCTAAAAATCCATAAAAATAATAAAAACGCTAACACCATAAAAATCATAAAAAATCCATAAAAATCGCAAAAAAATAAAAAACCTAAAAACCATAAAAATCATAAAACATCTATAAGAACCATCAAAATTCCTAAAATCCACAAAAACCATAAAATCATAAAAACCCTTTAAAATACCCTACAAACATAAAAACCTCTAAACCCATTAAAACCCCCTGAATACCATAAAAACCTCAAACACCATAGAAACTATAAAACCTACTAAAACTCTAAAAACCATTAAAATCAAAAAAGTCGTTAATTACTCCAAAAACCTTAAAAACCCTAAAAATAAAAATACCCAAACACCAAAAAAGATCCTAAAACTCTTGAAACCCAAAAAACCTTGATAACCATAAAACCCCTCAAAATCATTAAAAACCGTAAAACCATAGAAACCACAGAAATCATTGAAATGATAAAAAAACCATGAAAACATAAAATCCCATGAAAATCATGAAAATCCCTAAAAACCATAAAAAAACTCTACAAACCATAAAAACCCTAAAAACTCATAAATGCACTAAACCCACTAAAAATTAAAAAAACCCCTTAAAAACAAAAAAAATCCCAAAAACTATAAAAATGCTTTAGAACTGTAAAAATCTAAAAAAAACAAAAATTAAAATATTTCCTAAAAACCCTATAAAACAATAAGTCCCCCAAAACCTTGAAAAACCCCAAAACCCTCAAAATCCTTGAAAACTATAAAATAATAAAAACAAAAAAAATTATAAAAATTCAATAAAAAGCCCTAAAAACTTAAATCCCCTTAAAACCCTAAAAATCCTAAAAACCGTACAAACCTTAACAACCCTAAAACCATAAAAAACCTAAAATCCCATAAAACCCCATAAAATCCATAAAACCCAGAAAAACTAAAAAATCCCTTTAAGACCCTAAATTGGTAAAGACATTAAAAACTCTAAGAAACCATAAAAACCCAAAAAAACTCCAAAAACACCCTAAAATCCCAAATTACCCAAAAACATTGAAACCCCCTAAAAAATCAAAAAAAACACAAAAAAAATATAAACCATAAAATATCAAAAAACAATAAAAACCCTAAAACAGTAAGAATCCCTTAAAATTATATTTTTTTTAAAAAAACCCTAAAACCCAAAAAAATCCACAAAAACCATAAAACCCCTAACACATTAAAACCCATAAAACCCCTACGAAAAACACTAAAAAACATAAAAGCATTAAAACCATCGAAAAAACCGTAAAACACTAAAACTATCAGAAACACTAAGAATCCAAAAGATAGTAAAAAACCCTTGAAAACCCTAAAACCCATAAAAAATCATAAAACCCTAAAAATAATAAATTTCATTAAGAGGCCAAAAATTGAAGAAAAACCTAAAAACCCATAAAAACCCTGAAAACCCCTTAATGACCATAAAAACCACAAAAACCATAAATACCATACAAATAGATAAAACCCAAAAAATAATAAAATCAAAAAAACCCTTAAAACCCCTAAAAATGTAAAAATATTCTAAAAAACCATAAAATCCTATAAACTCGTAAAACACCAAAAAATACCGTAAAACCCTAAAATTCCCTAAGAACCCAAAAAAATCCTGAAAATCCTGAAAACCATCAAAATCAATAAAAAACCCTAAATACCATAAAACTTCATAAAAATCCTTAAAAATACATGAAATCATAAATAACCATTAAACCATAAACCCCTCTTAAAAACATCAAAAACCCAAAATACCAAAAACCCCCAAAACCACCTAAAAACCTAAAATGCACTAAAAACTATAAAACTCCTAAAACCCCTAAATACATGAATAAAGTTTAAACTATAATACCCATAAAAACTAGAAAAATCCATGAAACCCAAAAAAACCATAAATCACTGAAAATGCCTAAAAATACATTAAAACCCCTCAAAATCCCCAAACCCCAAAAATCTCTAAAAACCATAAAAATCCAAAAAAGAAATCCTTGAAAACATAAGAAACCCAAAATCACTAAAACCCCCCTGAAAACCATAAAAACCTCTAAAAACATAAAAAAAATAATACCCAATAAAAACTGAAAAACCACTCAAAACTCTAAAAACTATATAAAACTCTAAAAACATTTACAAAATCTAAAAAACCTAGATATCCTTCAAAAATAAAAAAACCCTAAAACCCAAAAAAGCCAAAAAACACTAAAAATCCTAAATAACCCCAGTAACCCCTAAACACCCTCAAAATACTTAAAAACACTAAAAAACTCTAAAACCCATAAAAGTATAAAAACCCCTAAAAATCATTGAAAAAATAAAAAACCATTGAAACCATAACAAACCCTTTAGAATCCATAAAAACCCATTAAATAGAAAAAATCAACAAAAAAACTCTAGAAACCATTAAAAAACCAAAAATTTAAAAAGCTCTAAAATACATTAAAACACCAAAAAACTCAGAAAAAACCCCCAAAACCGCAAAATTCCACAAAAACCCCAAAACACCGTAAAAACACTGAAAACCCGTAAAACCAATTAAAATACCTAAAAACCCAAAAAATCCTAAAAAAATAAAATATACCAAAATATACCGAAAGGCTTAAAACCCTTAAACCACCCCCCCAAAAAAACCCTAAAAACCCCTATAACATCAAAAAATCCATAAAAACACTGAAACCAATAAAAACTCTAACAACCCATAAAACCCCTGAAAATTTTAAAAACACTAAAAACATATAAAAACTTTAAAAAAAACCTAAAAACCAAAAAAGAACAAAAAAACATGAAAACCCCTAAAAGCAAAAAAACCCTGAAAAAACTCTAAAATCCTAAAAATCCATAAAAACCCTAAAAATAAATAGACCAAAAAAATTATAAAAAAATCCTCAAATCCTTGAAAATGTAAAAACATCTAAAATACCTAAAAACCATAAATACACATAAAAATATTAAATACCTTAAATATCGATGAATACTATAAAATCCACTAAAAAATCTAAAGACCCTGAGACCCACTAAAAATATAAAAAATAAAAAATAACATAAAAACCCTAACAATATAAATAATTCCCCTAAAATCCATAAAAGGCCCTAAAAACCATGAATAACCCAAAAAACCATAAGAATCCTTAAATACTATAAAAAACTTAAATTACATAAAAATACTAAAAATTTAATAAACATCACTGAAAACATTAAAAACCCTATAAACACATAAAACCAATGAAACCATAAAAACCTTTTAAAACAAAAAAATCCTCTAAAAACCAAAATATCGTAAAAACCCATAATGATTTTAATAACCCTTAAAATCACTAAAGATGTTAGAAATCTAAAAAAATCATTATAACTATAAAAATGTAAAAAAACCTAAATCAATACAATTTTGAAAACCCCTAAAAACAATAAAACCTCTTGGAAAATATAAAAACTATAAAACCATAAAAACCCTACAAACCCATAAATATTCTAAAAAATGCATAAAATTCCAAAAAATGTAAAAAACCCCAAAAAAACCCCAGAAACCATAAAAACCATTAAAACATAAAATACCCCTATAAATACATAAAAAACCTAAAAATCCATTAAAAACTCTAAAAAATAAAAATCCATTAAATAAAATAAAATCTATAAAAACATTAAGAACCCTTAAAACACAAAGGAAACAAAATATCCAAGAAAACCTAAAAATATTGAAATCCCTAAAACCAATAAAAACCCATGAAATACCAAAACCCTCCAAATACCCATAAAAAATATAAAAAAACAAAATCTATAAACACCTAAAAACCTTCAAAATCCTTTAAGATGTAAAAAACCCTAAAAACTCTGAAACACCACTATAAACAATAAAACCCCCTAAAAACAATAGAAACCCCAAAAGATCATAAAAACTCTAAAACCCCTATAAAAAATATAAAAAATTGAATTCCATAAAATGGTTAAAAAAACTATAAAAACCATAAAAACCAAAAAAAAAACTAAAAAACCCTAAAACACCCAAAAAACAATTAAACCCCTAAATATACCCAAAACCCTAAAAACCCCAGAAACCACTAAAACCCTTAAAATCTTTAAAAAACCTAAAAACATGAAAAATTATAAAAATCCTATAAAGACCTAAAAATATCGAATTATTTAAAAGACCTTGAGAACCCCCTAAGAACCATTATAACACCTAAAATATTAAAAAACCTAAAAACCTCATAAAACCCATAATACAATAATAACACTAAAACCACTTAAAATCTATAGAAACATTAAAAACTCTTAAAATAATTAAAAACACATAAAAGATAAAAGAATACACTAAAGCCCCAAAAACCATTAAAACTTAAATAACCCTAAAACACATGAAATCCTTAAAACCCCTCATATTCCCTAAAATCCCTAAAATCCCTAATGATCTTAAAAATCTCTAAAAAGACCTTAAAATAAATAAAAATATACAAATACAAGAAAACCCCTCAAAACCCCATGAAACCCATAAAAATCATAAAAAACCAAAATCACCATAAAACGGGAAAAAACCCCACTAAAAACTCCAAAATATCTAAACATGTTAAAAAATATAAAAACCTTTAAACCCCTAAAAATTATGAAAATATATACACCAAAAAATGACCATAAAAACATTAAAAAAACAAAAAACCCTAAAACCCTCAAAATACCAAAAAATACTAAAAACCCTAATAACAAAAATAACCTAAAAATCCCTAAAAATATTGAAACGGGTTTAAATCCAGAAACACCCCTAAAAACATAAAAACCTAAAAAATTCATAAAAACCCAAAACACCATTAAAAACATTAAAACTATTAAAACCCCTATAACTATTAGGAAATTTTAAAGACATTAAAAAATAAAAATAAAAAAACATTAAAAACCCAAAAAAATTAAAATAAATAAAAACTATAAAAATCATGAATAGCCTTGAAAACCTATAAAGCCCCTCAATGTCCCAAAAAAACCCTAATAACCCTTTAAAACACAAAAATCCTATAGACCACCCAAAAATACATAAAAACATAAAAATACCTAAAAATCATGAACCCCCCGCATAAAAGCCTAAAAACCACTAAAAACATAGAAATACCTAAAAACCCATAAAAACCCTAAAACCCACCTAAAAACTCTATAACCCATTAAATACTTGAAAACCCTAAAACCCCTACAAACATTAAAAAACCCTAAAACCCATAAAAATCTAAAAAATCCATAAAGACTATAAAAACACTTAAAACCCCACAAATTGATAAAAACATATATAAATCCTAAAATGACTAAAAACTCAAAAAAACCCAAAAACCCTAAAATACAATGAAAATATAAAAAATCAAAAGAAAACCAAGAAAACCATAAGGCCCATTAAATCCCTAAAACCCATAAAAACCCTAAAAATAATAAAAAAATAAAAAAATTCGTAAAAATATATAAAAACATAAAAAACATTAAAACTATTGAAAAACCTATGAAAAGTGTAAAACCCTAGAAAACCAAAAAAACTATATAAATCCATAAAACCCATAAAACCCTCTAAAAATCTATTAATAAATAAGATACCTAAAACATTAACATAATCTAAATATCCTTCAAACTATAAAAAACTCAAAAAACCCCCCCTAAAAAACCAAAATAACCTTAGAACCCTAAAAACCCCTCAAAACCCAAAAAAACTTTGAAAATATTAAAAAACCAGAAAATTATTTTAATCTTAAAAAAACTAAAACCATAAAAATTCTAAAAAAACCAAAAAAAAATCCCTAAAAGCTTAAATAACCTTAAAAACAAAGAAAAATCCAAAAAACCATAAAAACATTAAAATAAAGTGATGAATCATGGAAACCCAACAACCCACTAAACGCTCTAAAAACCCTTACAACTCATAAAAATGTAAAAAACCTCTAAAAACCATAAAACCCATAAAACAGAAAAAAACCTAAAACCAAAAAGGCCCTAAAAACCCTGGAAAACAAAAAAACCCTAAAACCCCGAAATTTTTTAAAAACCATGAAAACCCCTACATTTACAAAAAACCTCTTGAAAAATACAAAAACCATAATAATCCTAAAAAATCCTGAAAACCCTAAGAACATTGAAAACCACTGAATGCCATAACAATCCCAAAAACCTTAAAAACCATAAGAACCCATGAAAACATTAAAAACCCATACTAACTCTAAAATTAATTAGTACCAATAAAATGTTAAAAACTCTAAAATCACCTAAAATCCTAAAAAACATAAAAAACCCATAAAAATCCAAAAACCCCAGAAAACCTGGAAACCCAAAAAAACACTCAAAATATCTCAAGACACAAAAACCCCTAAAAACAAAAAGAAAAATCAAAACAATCCCTCAAAATCCCAAAAAACAGAAAAACCACTATAACCCTTGAAACCAATAAAACCCCATAAAACATTAAAAAACCCTAAAAACCCCAAAAACCCCCATAAAAACCCTAAAAATCACTAAAAACAATGAGATCCAGTAAACCCACTAAAACTAAAAACACCCAAATACCCTAAAACCCTCAAAAACCTAAAAACACTAAAAAACCTTGATAAATCCCAACAAAACATCAAAATAATTAAAAACTATAAGAAACCTAAAACAATAAAATTTTAAAAATTACCTTAAATACCTAAATTTTAAAAACCAACCGACCCTAAAAAATAACTGAATGTCATAAAAACCCTTAAAACAATAAATCCCTTTAAAACCCCATAAAACCCTAAAAACTACTAAAACTCTAAAAACCCATAAAAACAAAAAAGAACTCATGAAACCCAACAAACCTTAAAAACCATAAAAACCATGAAAACCCCTAAAACCCCACAAAAGCTATAAAATACAAAAAAATACAAAAAAATACTTGAAAAAATAAAAATCCCATAAAACACTGAACCCCTCTTAAAACCATAAAAACCCATAAAACCCATAAAAACCCCTAAAACCATACAAAAATCAAAAACTCCATATTATCCCTGAAACATACTAAAAACTCTTAAAACCCTAAAATCCCCTTAAAATGTCAAAAATCCCTAAACCCTTTATGAAAAAAAATAATCTCTAAGAACCCCATAAAACCCAAAAAGACCCTAAAACCCCTTAAAACTCTGAAAAAACATAAAACCCTCCAAATCCTAAAAATTCTAAAAACCATAAAATCATAAATGGCCTAAAAATCCATGAAAATATAAAAATTCCTAAAAAACTGAAAACCTATAAAAACCATAAGAATACCTAAATCCATAAAAATCCATGAAAACCAATAATAACCCTATAAAACACTAAAAATCATAAAAATATTAAATACCCTAAAATGGTAAAAACTCTAAAACCCATAAAATCACAAAGAAACCCTAACCCCCCCCCCCGAAAGACCCAAAAATGCCTAAAAAACTCTAGAAACACTAAAAACCCTCAAAACACTAAAAACACTCAAATACCTAAAAACCCTAAAACCCAAAAAAACCCTAAAACCCAAAAAACCTAAAAAATCCCAAAAATCCATGAAAATTTAAAAAATCATAAAAACCCTAAAACCCCCAGAAAAACAGGGAAGAAACATAAAAACCCCTAAAAACCATAAAAATCCATTAAAAACTATAAAACACTTAAATCTAATAAAAACATTATAAGACTCTAAACAACCATAAAATCCTAATAATAAAAAACAAACCCCTTAGAAGACAAAATAACCCAAAAAAATTAAAATAACAAAAAAACATAAAAAACAATGAAAACCCCTAATACCCCTCGAAGTCGCTAAAACATTAAAAACTCTCAAACCATAAAATTCCTAAAAATTCCTTAAAAAACCATGAAATCATAAAAAACAATAAAACCATAAAAACCCCTAAAAATATAAAAAGACCTAAAAATATTAAAAAACAAGAAAAAAGATATAAAAAACTAAAAATCCACTAAAAATATAAAAAATGCCTAAAACCACCAAAAAAGATAAAAACAATAAAAACAATAAAACCCCTAAAAATCAAACAAACCCTGAAACAAGAAATACTATAAACCCTATAAAAACCCTAAAACACCCTAAAAACCTTAAAACCCCTTAACACTCCTAAAAACATCAAAATTCCTAAAAACCTTAAAATCCCTAAAAACATAAAATCCTTAAAAATCCTTAAAAATCCATGAAAATGTAAAAAAATCTAAAAACATTTAAAAACATTAAAAACTATAAAAATCCCAAAAAAACCTTTAATAATCCTAAAATCCCATAAAAAATTAATGATTATTAATTTAAAAAAAACTGTTTAAAATCCATAAAAATGTTAAAAACTCTAAATTCCCAAGAACCATAATAAAACACAAAAAAACCATAAAACCACAAAAATCATCTAAACCATTAAATCCTATAAAAACCCTCTAAATAATTGAATACAATAACAACCCATAAACACTATAAACGTCCTAAAGTTACTTAAAAATATCAGGGAACATAAAAAATATAATGTATCGTGAAAGAACCCTAAAAACCATTAACAACCCTAAAATACATAAAAAAAATTAAAACACTAATAAAACCTTAAAAACCCAAAAAAAAAATTAAAAAACCCTTAACCCCCCCCCCCCCCCATGTTGAAAACATAAAAAACATTAAAAAACATAAGAACTGAAAATAAACTCTAAAAAACCCCCCAAAAGAACATAAAACCCCAAAAACCCAAAAACCTCTGAAAAGAAAATAAAAATCCACAAAATCTGTAAACCCCTAAAAATCATAAAAAACCTAAAAATTCCATAAATAATCATAAAATGGAAATATCCATAAAAATCTTTAAAACCCCAAAAAACCATAAAAACCCTAAAATCCTTAAAAAACCCCCAAACATACACTGAAACCCTAAAGCCCAATAAAAAAACTAAAAACCCATAAAATCACTAAAAATGTTAAAAAAACTATAAAATTTTTTAAATCCATAAAAAATCAAGAAAATCCCAAAAACCTCATAAAGACCCTAAAATTACTAAAAACCCTACACCACCTCAAAATATGTAAAAATTCTAACAAGAAAAAAAAGATAAATTTTTTAAAAATCCCTAAAATCCCTAAAACATAGCAAAACCTAAAAAGCATGAAAACTCATGAAAAACAAAACTCCTAAAAAATGAAAACCCCCAAAACCTAATAACAACTCTAAAACCCTTAAAACCCCTAAAAATTTACTAAAACTAGAAAAATTCTTAAAAACCTTATAAATATTATAAACCCTAAACCTCTAAAACCACCATAACACTCCAAAAAACATAGAAATCATTAAAAAACCCTAAAAGACCCTGAAAACCATAAAACCCCTTAAAAAATAACAAACTCCATAAAACCCCCAAAATTGACTAAAAACTCTAAAACCCATTAAAATACCCAAATACATTAAAATAAAATATACATCCTTAAAATTATAATAAACTCAAAAAATACCAAAAGCCCAAAAAACCCTGAATATCATAAAAACCTATAAAAACCCTAAAAACCAAAAAAACTATAAAACCAATCAAAATATATTCATGAAAATAGATTAAAATTTTTAAAAAAATGTAAAGAAACATAAAATCCCAAACACCTATAAAACCATGAAAACCACAAAAAACACAAAAAACCCTTAAAACTGCTACAAATGTTAAAAAACTAAAAAACCGTAAAATCCCTAAAAAATAAAAAGAAAACCCTCGAAAATCCTTAAAAACCATAAATTCATAAAACCCTAGAAATTTATACCATAAAAATTCTCTGAAAATCACCAAAGATCTAAAAAACCCTAAAACCCCAGAAACACCCTTACAACCCTAAAAAACCTAAAGAAACTAAAATCCCTTAAAACCCCTAAAACGCACTAAAAATATAAAACACCCTTGAAGCCCCTAAAATAGTCAAAAAATCTAAAAAACCATGAAAATATTTAAAACCCTTAAAACCCTAGAACACCCATAAAACCCTAAAAATCCATAAAACCATAAAAACCATAACGAACATAAATATCCCAAAAAATCTATAAATATCCCTGAAAATGAAAAAAACCCCAAAAAACCCTAAAAACCAAAAAACACCCAAAACCCTTGTAAACCCTATAAAGACCCTAAAACACATTAAAAACTTTAAAATCCCTAAAGACAATTAAAAAGATAAAAAACTCAAAAAACCCTTATAAACCATAAAAAAATAAAAAAAACCCATAAAAACTCAAAAGGATGCTGAAAACCCTAAAAGTCCATAAAACCCTAAAAACCATGAAAAACCATAAAACCCTAAGAATCCCTAAAATCCTTAAAAGAATTGAAACAATATAAATCATAAAACCCCTAAAATCCATAAATACTTAAAAAAAATTAAAACCTAAAAATCCCATTAAATGCATAAAAACCACAAAAAATTAAAACCCTTAAAACCCATAAATTCACTAAAACACAATAAAAAAACAAACACCCCACTGAAATCCATAAAAAGATTAAAAATATATCAAAATTATTAAACCCTTAAAAAACTCAAAAAAATTATTTAAATACTAAAAGATTCTAAAAAACCTAAAACCCCTAAAACCCTAAGAACCCCTAAATCCCTTCAAAATCCTTTAGACACCTAATAAATACTGAAATACATTAAAAAAATGAAAATACCTAAAAATACATAAAAACATAAAAAACCCTAAAAACTCAAAACAAACCCTGACAACCATAAAATCACTAAAAAAATAATAATTCCTAAAACCCCATAAAACCATAAAAATCACTAAAACCCTTAAAAATTAAAAAAACATCAATAGCCCTAAAAAACTAAAAAAACACAGAAAACCATAAGGACACTAGATGCCATGAAAGACCCTAAAAATGATAAAAAAATCTCTAAAAATCAAAATAACCATCAAAATTCCAAAAAATTACTAAAAACCATAAAAATAAAAAAAAATGAAAAAAAATCTCTTAAAATGTAACAAAACCTAAAAACCATGAGAAACTCATAAAAACCATAAAAGAAAAAAAACATTAAATACTCCTATAGATACTAAAAACCCATTAAAGACTCTAAAACCCCTTAAATCCCCTAAAAATGTTCAAAAACTCTAAAACCCATTAAACACCTAACAAACTCAAATAACCCTTGAAACTCTAAGAGGACCCTAAAACCCTAAAACACTAAAAATGCCAAAACCCCTAAAAACCCCCAAATTACCTAATAAACATATAAAATCTTAAACATAATAAAAATAAAAAAGGCCTTAAAAATCCATGAAAATGTAAAAATATCTAAAAACCCTAAAAAAATTGAAAACCATCAAAACCCCTAAAAACATAAAAAACCCATAAAACCACTAAAAATTCTAAAACCCTTAAATAACCTAAAAATATTTAAAATAAATAAAAGACTCATATTTTTTTTAAAAAATAACTGTAAGGACCCAAAACGACCATAAGAACTTTGAAAACCCATGAAAAATGGAAAAACATTGAAAATACATTGATCCCCTCAAAATAAATAAACCCCAACACCAATAAAAATCGATAAAAAATTCTTAAAAATACACATAATCATAAAAACTTCTATAAACCTACAAACCCCTGAAAACCTAAAACCCATAAACAATTTAAAAAACACTAAAAACCCATAAAAATCTTAAAAACCTCTAAAATATCTAAAACCCATAAAGTCCCTAAAAATGTAAAAAAGACTAAAAACCACAAATAATAAAGAAACCCAAACATCATAAAACCCTCAAACCCCTTGAAACCCCTCAAAACATTAAAAATATATGAAAAACCATAAAAACAGTAAAAATACCCCAA
Source organism: Viscum album (assembly GCA_963277665.1). Classification (NCBI taxonomy): domain Eukaryota; kingdom Viridiplantae; phylum Streptophyta; class Magnoliopsida; order Santalales; family Viscaceae; genus Viscum; species Viscum album. The sequence goes on from OY728141.1 coordinate 1,007,523,024, forward strand.
AAAAATTGAAAACCCATAAAAATCCTAAAAATACCTAAAAATCCTTACAAGCATTAAAACTAAAAAACCCCTAAAAATCCCCTAAAAAAATAAAACCCCCGAAAAATGTTAAAACCCACTAAAACTCCTAAATCCCTTAAAACCCATAAAAATGTTTAGAAAAATTAAAAAATAAAAAAATCCATAAAAAATAAAAAAACAAATAAAAACAAAAAATACCCCAAAAGCCTATAAAACCCTAAAAACCACAAAAAACCTAAAAGCTCTTAGATACCTGAAAGTTCCTAGAAACCCATATACCCTTAAAAACCATAAAAATCCTAAAAACCCTAAAAATATCTGAAATGTAGAAAACCTAATAACCCATGAAACACATAAGAACTATGAAACTCCATAAGAACCTTAAAACCCATTAAAATCCAAAATACCCCAAAAACCAATAAATTACTATAAAAACCCAAAAAACCCATAAAATTTTGAAAAACTCTAAAAACCATTAAAACCCTAAAAAACTCAAAATAAATACAAAAAACCCATAAAGTATATGAAAACCTTCCTAAAAACACTAAAACAACTTCAAAAATCCTCCAAATCCATAATTACTAAAAAAACATGAAAATACTAAAAAAATATCTAGAAATCCAAAAAACCGTTAAAATCCATCAAAAAATATAAAAAAAGAACACCATAAAAAAATATATCCTTAAAAATCCTAAACAAAATAAAAATAATAAAAACTCGAAAAACCAATTAAATATTAAAAAAACTCAAAAAACATAAATACAAAAAAAATCAAGAAACCATAAAACCCCAAAAGTCCCTAAAGTTGTAAAAATACTAAAAACCCCTAAAAATACTTGAAACCCTTCATAATCCCAAAAAACTCTAAAAACCCTATAAAACATAATAATAATAAAAATCCCAAAAAATAAATAAATATTTTAATCCCCTAAAATCTGTAAAAATCACTGGAAAACCATAACCCCTCCCCCCAAGAATTAAAAACCCATAAAACCCCAAAAAACATTACAAAACTCTAAAAACCCTCAAAACCCCCCAAAAATTTCAAAAAACCCCAGAACACTAAAAAATGTTAAGAACCATGAAAATCTCTAAAAAACCTAAAAACCGAAAAGAACCATAAAAACCCTTTAAATTTATAAAATCCTAAAATTCATCAAAATATTAAAAAAATAAAATCCCTAAACACCCTCAAAATCCACTAAAAACTCTAATAATACTTAAAACCTCTAAAAGAATTAAATAACTCTTAAAAACACAAAAAAAACATAAAAAAATCAAAACCTAAAAGACAATAAATACCCAAAAAACCTAAAAATAAATAAAAAACTAAAAATTCCTAAACCCCTAAAAACCTCAAATTCCCAAAAAGAACCGAAAAGACCCAAAATCCATAAAATTTTTAAATATCCCTGAAAACATAAAAATCCATAAAAACTTGAAAAATGCCTAAAAATTAAAACACATAAAAAATATAAAATATCTAAAACCCATAAAACCCCTAAAACACTAAAAACTATTAAATTCTATAAAACCCTTAAAATTTGGAAAAATCTAAAAAATCTAAAAACCCCTAAAAACAAAAAAACCCTAAAAATATAAAAAAGATCATAAAACACCAAAAAACCGTGAAACAATTAAAAACACTTAAAAGGTCCTTAAAACCCTTAAAATATAACATAAAATATCATAAAACCCAAGAAACAAAAAAATAGAAAAAATACCTTAAATCCCTTAAAACATAAAAAAACATGAACACCCCCCCTGAAAACTATAAAACCACCCAAAATCTATAAAAACCATAAGAACAATACAAAACTGAAAAAATTTATAAAATTCATAAAAAAATTAAAAAATACTATAGAAACCATAAAACCCTAATAAAACTCAAAAACACTAAAAACAATAATAATTTGAAAACCCATGAGAACCCCCAAACCCTAAAAACCTTAAAATCATTATTAACCCAAAAAACCTAACACTAATAAAAATCCTTAAAAACCCGAAAATACCTGAAAATATAAAAAACATAAAATTAATAAAAACACATAAAAAACATGAAAATAATAAAAACACATAAAAAACATTAAAAACTAATGAAACCCTAAAAATCATTAAAATATCCAAAAAAACCATAAGACCCCTAAAATGTTACAAAAAAATAAAACCTTAAAACCCCAAATCGACAAAAAAGGCCTAAAAACACAAAAAGACCCAAAGAAACACTGAAAAACAATAAAAATAATAAAAACCTAGAAAACCCTAAAAACAATCAAAATTCATCAAAACCCTAAAAAAATAAAAAATCCAAAAAAATTCCTAAAATTCCTTGAAAACGTAAAAATAAAAAAACCCTAAAAGTTATCTAATATGAATAAAATCCCTAAATCAAATAAAAAACTCTAAAAAACATAAAAACCCTATACAACACTAAAAAGTTTAAAAACCCCTACAACTCCAACAAAATTTAAAAATACCAAAAAAAAATAAAACATAAAAAAACCACAAAAATACAAAAAACAACCGTAGTCCCTAAAAACCATAAAAACCCTAAAAACAATGAAAAAAACTAAAAGCCCTCAAATTATAATAAACCTTAAATCCCATAAAATTATTAAAAGGCCCTAAAATACCTTAAAGTGTAAAAATCCATAAAAACCCTAAAATCCCACTGAAAACTCTAAAATACCTAAATATCATTAAAAACCCCTAATTCATAAAACCATAAAACCTAATATAAACAATAAAAAACCTTAAAACCCTAAAAGAAGTTAAACAAAATAAAAACATTAATACCCTTGAATACTCGAAAACACTAAAACCTCCCAAAGATACTAAAGCCCATGAAAACCCCTAAATACCTGAAAACCCCTAAAAACCTCAAAAATCCATGAAAACCCAAAAAAAGAAAATATTATAAAAGTCCTAAAAACTTTAAAAATCCTTGAAAATGTAGAGAACTGTAAAAACAATGGAAAAACCTTGAAAAAATTAACAACCCACAAACCCTTAAAAACTGTAAAAACCCACTAAAATCTTGGAAATACTTAAAATATAAAAACCCTTAAAACCCCTAAAACATTAATGAAATCTAAAAACCATATAATAACTAAAAAACTAAAATACCCTAAAAACCCAAAAGAACCTGAAAACCATGAAAATTCCTAGAAAACCTAAAAAATCATGAAATCCCCTAGAAACCATCAAAATCTATTAAACCCTAAATTCGATAAAAATCCCAAAAAATCATTAAAACCCCTTAAAATGTAAAAATAATCAATCTATGAAATCCCCCATAAATTAAAATAAACTTATAAAAATTTAAAAACCCCTATAATCCCACTAAGAAACTGTAAAAACACTTAAAACCCCAAATAACATTAAAACTATAAAAAACATAAAACCCCAAAAAACTCAAAAACCCTAAAACCTAAGAAACCTTGAAACCCTAAAATACCCTAAACCAAATAAAACCCAGAAAACCCCTTAAAGCCCTCAAAAATCCATAAAACCTTATAAAATATTAAAGACAAAACAATTAATAAAATTTTTTAAATATATATACAAACATAAAATAACCCCTAAGAAACACACTAAAAACCATAAATACACCTAAAATACATAAAACCCCTAAAACCCCATAGAAATACTAAAAACTAAAAGAAACTGTATAAATCCATAAACCAATAAATCAGAGATTACTACACCACCTTCCTTAAACAATATGAATCATCTAAATGGGAGTCGGTGGAGTCAAATGCTTCCAATGGATATGGTGCTGATGGGGACCCATATGGAGATGGAGACTTCTGACCTCTAAATTGATGTTCCTTCCTCTCTCTCTTCTGCTCTATGTGTTGTCTTCCTTTTTGTTTTTTCTCCTTTTTTTGGCGTGGGTTGTAAGGGATTTTTGGGTGTGGGTCGTTTGACCCCTCCCCTCCCTTGTCTGTTGTGTCTCTTTTTTATTTCTAATAAACTTGGGGGGTTGGGAATAGCCCGATCCTCACATCTTATTTTTCTTAAACCCTTAAAAAGTTAAAAAACATTAAAACCGCTAAAATATCTAAAAACTCAAAAAAAAACATAAAACCCAAAACACTATGAAACCCATAAAAATATAAAATTCTAAAAACCCTAAAAAACCTCAAACCCCCTTAAAATTTGTAAAAACACTAAAAACCATAAAAAACATTAAAATAATAAAAAATTCTTAAAAATCACTGAAATCATAAAAAACTTTAAAACCCAGAAAAAACCCTAAAATCTATAAACCCCCTAAAAACCTCAAAAACCCCATAAAAACATAAAACACCACTAAAAAAATAGGAACAATTAAGACTTATAAAATGTAAAAAAACTCTAAACACCCTAAAAGAAACTAAAAATAAAAAAACCACTAAAAATGAAAAAAACTGTAAATATCATAGAAACCTTTAAAGCCCTAATAGACAGTGAAAACTATTAAAACCCCTCAAAATCCCAAAATCCCCTAAAACCAAAAAAAATCTTAAGATATCCCTAATTTTTTTGAAATAATAAAAAAAACCATAAAACAGTAAAAAATCAATGAAACCCTAAAAACCCTAAAAACGGTAAAACCCCTAAAAAAATAAAACCCCTTAGAATCCTATTAAAACATAAAAAAACATTTAAAATACCAAAAAATGTTAACAATATCTAAAAACCATTAAAATCCCAATAAAATCAAAAAACCAAAAATTCAAAAAACACATAAAACCCATAAAACCCTAAAACCCTAAAAACCCTTAACAACCCCAAAAAACCCTTAAATTCCATGAAAAACCTAAAAAAACATAAACACTATAGAAATCCTAAAAATTCCATAAAAATATCTAGAAATGTAAAAAACCCAAAAAACCCTGAAAACCCTTGAAAACCATAAAAACCCATAAAAATATAAAATATCTAAAAACACTAAAACCCACTAAAACACTAAAAACCCATAAAACCCATAAAAACATTAAAAGCACTAAATGAAATAAAAAATCTCAAAAACCCTAAAAAATAAAAACAAACAAAAAACCCCCATGAGACCCTAAATGTTCTGAAAACTCTCAAAACTCTGAAAAACCCTAAAACTCTTCAAAATCCTGAAAACATCAAAAACCAAAAAACATATAAAAATATGAAAAAATACCTAAAAATACCTAAAAATACGTAAAAATACCTAAAAGGGAAAAAACATTAAAAACATTGAAAACCACTTGATAACCATAAACCCTTGAAAATCATATAAACAATAAAACCTCTAAATACCATTGAATGCTATAAAAACCATTAAACCCCTTTAAAATGATAAAAACTATAAATAAACATGAAAACCCTAAAAAACTAAAAAGACCCCCTAAAACCAAAAAAGAACATAAAAACCATGAGAAAACCTAAAACCCTAAAAAACCCTGAAAGAAAAAAACCCTCAAAATCCCTAAAAACCATAAAAAAAACCTATAAAAGACATAAAATCCCAAAAAATATAAAAAAATACTAAAATAAAAAAAATGCATTGTAAACCATAAAAACCTGTAAAAACCATTAAAACCCCTATAACACTTAACACCCCTAAAAACACCAAAAAACAATAAAAACCCATAAAACCACTAAAAACATTAAAAATCCTACAAAAATTAAAACCCTAACAAAATTTCAAAAAATTTAAAATGATCTTAAATACCTTTAAGAACCCTACAATCACTGAACAACCCTGAAACCCCTAAAAACATTAATAATCCATAAAATCCTACAAACTAAAAAACTCTAGAAACTATAAAAATACAAAAAATCCCAAAAAATATATCAAAATATAAATATCCATAAAACCCTAAAAACCCATGAAAACCCCTAAAACCTCAAAGAACCTTAAATAGACTAAAAACCAACTAAAACTTTAAAAACATTTAAAATCCCAAAAAATAGTAAAAAACACTAAAAACTCTTAAAACTCTAAAAAAGTCAAAAAAACTAAAAAAAATAAAAGACCGTAAAACGCATGAAATTATACAAAATCCCTAAAAATTTAGATTCAATCAAAATCCCTAAAAACCATAAAACCCTAACAACCATCAAAAAACCAATAAAAATCTTAAAAATTCCATAAAATGTAAAAAACCCAAAAAAACCTAAGAACAATAATACCCATAAAAATATAGAAACCCTAACAAAAAAACCCTAACACCAACTATAAAAACACCCAAAATACATAATCCCCCTTAAACCATTAAAATACTCAAAAACCATAAGAACCCTAAAAACCAAACAAAAACTGAAAACCCAAAAAACCATAAAAACACTAAAAATTCCTAAAACCCCTAAAAATATAAACCCCTTAAAATCTTAAAAACCCCTAAATATCCCTAAAAATGTAAAAAACCCATAAAAACCCCTAAAACCCCCAAAAATGTCTTAAAACCCTAAAAAACCCATAACAACCTTAATGTCCCACTAAAAACCCTAATACCCTTTTAAACAGCTAGAAATGATAAGAAACTATAAAAAAACCTTAAAAATAATAAAAAAATATAATAAAACCCTAAAAAAACCCTAAAAACCCTGAAAACACAAAAAATTCTGAAAATCCCAAAAAAATAGAACACCTAATTTTTTTAAAATATATCTAAAAATCTAGGAAATTGTAAACAAACCTAAAATCCCTAAAAAACCTAGAAAACTATAAAAATTTAAACACCATAAAAAACATAAAAACTTAAGAACCCAAAAAAATCCCAAAACTCTAAGAAACCACAAGAAACTGTAAAATCACTTGAAACTCATAAAAATGATAAAAAGTATTAAATCTCTTAAAATCCCTAAAAACACAAAACCCCTAAACCCCAAAATCCAAAAATCCTTGAAAAATATTAAAAACTCTATAAAACCTTGACAATCCAAAAAAACTCTCAAGATCACTAAAAACCCCAAAATCCCCTAAAAACTATAGAAATCTTAAGAACCCTAAAAAATCCAAATATAAAAAAAATCTTAAAACCCCTAAAAACCTAAAAACAGTAAAAATCCTTAAATACATTTAAAACCCTAAATCCCATAAAACCCTAAAACAACTAAAATATCATGAACTCCTAAAAAACCATAAAAATGTTAAAAAAATTACAAAACATTTAGAACATAAAAAACAAAAAAAGTCCCCAAAACCTCAAAAGTCCCTAAAAATTGTGACAAAAACTATATAAAAACATGAAAACCCCTCAAAATCACTAAATTCATAAAACCCCTAAAACCATAAAAATCCTGAAAAATAATTAAAATACCTAAAATTTTAAAAAACCCTAAAACCCATGAAAACCTCATAAAAGAATAATACCACTAAAACCATTAAACCCCCTAAAAACAATAAAACAATAAAAACCACTAAAACTCTTAAGACACTTAAACAACTAAAAAATATAATACATTAAAAAAATATTAAAATCTGAAAAAACTAATAAACCCTAGAAACCCAAACAACATCAAAAACCATGACACCCCTTAAAAACCTAAAAATATCTAAAAATATCTTAAATGACATCTAAATCCTAAAAAAACTTATAAAATAAAAATACTAAAAATTCCCAAAAAAATCCATGAAAATGTAAAAAATGCTAAAACCAAGAAACCCCCAAGAAAAACGTAAAACCCCCAGAGATCCATAAAAAACATAAAAAACCATAAAACCAGAAAACCTCTAAAATCTATAAAACCCCTTTAAACCCATAAAAAGATTAATAACTCTAAAGAACATAAAACCCAAAAAAAAATAAACCTAAAAACCCAAAAGTCCCTAAAATCCCTAAAACACGCAAAAACCCAAAAAACCAAGAACCCCACCAAATCAGTCAAATACTTAAAAATCATAAAAAAATTAAAACCCATAAAACCCATAAAAATTACTAAATACCCTAAAAACTCAAAAAACATGAAAACCCATAAAAATACTAAAAATCCAAAAAAAATATAAATCCTAAAAACCCTAAAAAACCCACGAAGACCATTAAACCCCTTAAAATCCTTTAAAACCCCTAAAACACCCTAAAACACTAAAAAACCTTAAACCCCCTAAAATATTAAAAACTCTAAAAACCTTAAAAAACCCAAAAAACTCAAAAAAACGAAAAAACATAAAATTAGATAAAAAACATGAACATTACTTAAAACCCAAGAAAACCCTAAAAATGCAAAACACCCACAAAATATCCTAAAACCATAAAGACTATAAAAATCATTAAAATCCAAATAAATTTCTAATAATCCCTGAAAACATAAAAATCCATAAAACTCTAAAAAATACTTTGTACCATAAAACCCCGAAAATATTAAAGAACAATAAAAAAACTTAAAACCCTGAAAACCAATAAAAACTACAAAACACATTAAACACCTAAAATCATTACAAAACTCTAAAAAACATTAACCTCTAAAAATCTCAAAAAAACCCTAAATACCAAAAGGCCATAAAACCCCTAAAAAAACTAAACACCCTAAAAACTCTCAAAACCACTTAAAACCCATAAATACCCTAAAAATCGTAAATCGCATAAAAATACAAAAAAGTACTAATGTCACTGAAAATGAAAAAACCCTGAAAACCCACTAAAAACCATAAAACCACTAAAAACAATAAAACCACGAAAGAAACAACATTAAAACCCTAAAAATGCTAAAAAATTCTTAAATTTTAAAAAACTAAAATACCATAAAAAATAAAAACCCTTAAAAACATAAAACTCCCTAAAACCCCTAAAAATCCTAAAAATAATAAAAAAATCAAAAACCCCATAGACCCCCTAAAAATCCCTAAAACACATAAAAACCACAAATCAATAAAAATCCAATAAAACCAATAAAAACCGTTGAACAATTTTGAAACGCTAAAAATTATTTAAAAACCATGAAACCCATAACAACCCCTAAAAATCTGGAAACCCTAAAAACCAATAAAATCCCTAAAACCACTAAAAACTCTAAAAATCCACAAAATACCTAAAAATGTTAATTTAAAACAAACATAAAACCACTAAAAACAAAAAACCCCTCTAAAAACCCTAAAATAACCTAAAAATAGGAAAAAGCCTAAAAACCCTAAAAAAACCCTAAAACTCTAAGACCCTCAAAATCCATAAAAACCCTAAAATCATAAAAAATATAAATTCTTAAAATCCCTAAAAATATATGAAAACATAAAAAACCCAAAAAACCATGAAAACCCATATAAACCCCTGAACACCTTCAAAAACCCTAAAACCCATAAAAACCATAAAACCAATTAAAAACAAAAAAACCCTTTAAAATAGTAAAATGCTAAAATACTCTAAAAAACAAATAAATCCTTAAAAAAATAACACTAGAAAATCACCCATAGAAACCCTAAAAACTCAAAAATCCAAAAAACCACTAGAAACCATAAAAATGAATAAAATATTAATGTCACTAAAATTCCCTGAAAACAAAAAACCTTAAAAAACCCTTAAAGACTCGTGAACATCATAAAAACCACTAAAAATTTGAAAATATCTTAAATCCCATACAACCACTAAAACCACTAAAAATAGTAAACCCCCCCCCCCCTAAAACTCCTAAAAACCCATAAAACCCCTAAATTTTATAAGAAGAAGAGGATGACTCAAAGAAGGGAGCTCAGTGGAGATAGGGATCACGCTTGGTCTCTGACCGCACCGCACCCTGTTGGCAAGGTGGAGCCGACTCCGACATTGCTAGAGGTTTGTAGACACAAGGAACTCTTTTGACTCTATAAACACCCATCCTCAGTGATTGGCATGATCGGTGTTGCACCAGAGGCATCAAGACTGAATATTAACTTTGTAGAGGCAGAGAAATCGGTGATTTCACTCACCTTCTGTGATTTTGATCCTCCCTCTCCCGGTTAGGTCATTCGGAAGGGGAAGGTGGCTCACGTATCATCCATTCATCAGGTATTGGAGGAATGAAACAATCTCCCTCGCTTCTCCAATATTTCCAGGGTGCTAACTTCGAAGGGTGAGTGGCTCTGGAAATTTTTGGACCTCACCAATCGGGTCATGGAGATCCGGGGCTTCTCCGAATGGTGAATAACTACTATGGTGAGAGGATTCTATGATATAGTTTTCCCATCGGATGAATGGAAGTGACGATCCTATAGATTTTGTTCCCTAAATCTCAAGCCTTTCCTCTTAAGAATTAAAGAGTGGGACTGGAACTTTGACCCACTGAATATTAATAACACCTCTACGCAGGTATGGATTCGTATATGCAAGCTCAGCTTGCTCTACTGACACCCATGGATTTTATAGGACATTTCCTCCTCAGTGGGTTTACCTATACGCATTGATAATTAGACAGAAAATCCAATGCATGGGCATTATAATCATGTTCTTGTTGAATTTTATCTGGAATCCACACTGATTGAGGAAGTGTTGCTCAATAATGATGAAGATAGCTTCACTCTGGAAATTCAGTATGAGCACAAACCCCTGTTTTGTCTCACTATATCCTATTTGGAAATCTCATATCTGACTGTCGACGACTGAGAGTGTTCACCAAGTGAAATATTAATGGGCATGCTGTTAATTCCTATAATAGGAAACCATGGACTGGAGCGGGGATGAACGCCCTTGGCCAAGATCATGCTCCCTCTGAGCCTGGTCCTACTGTGGTGGGAATTTCTGTGGTGCCAACTTCTCAAAATGAGGTGTTGGGGGTGGATGACACATGTTGCCAAGAAACTCCCCCCTCAAACTCAGGGAGTGGACTCTAGGTCCAATCCCCATGATGATTAGCTAGATGATCCTGTCTCTATTACCTTAGAGCCTTCTATCCTCAGCTCATAAGTAGCCATGGCTGAGCCTAACCAGACCACAGAGCCTGCTGCAGCCACCCCCGGTTCATATACTTCCACAGCTATGCCTGGTATTTTCACTCATCCTAGTCCTCCCATAGTATTGAGTCCCATATGCTGCTAGGGAACTCCCCCTACCATTTAAGGGGGCTTTTGGGCTGGCCCTTCCTACTGCTACTCGAGGGCCTACTGCTACCTCCTCGGACACTGAGAAGGACTTCACCCTTTGGTCCTCCTTCCACTGACTGATGATTCCTTTACGACTATGTCCTTTGGTAAGGATATACATCAAAGCACAGCTGAGGGTGCCTCCCCTATGCCACTCTACCATCTGAACAGATTCCCCCTTCTCAGTGGTAGTTTTTGAGATGATGAGGCTAAGGAGCAGGATGATGGGGATGCGGAAGGATCCTCCAAACTAGTTGACAAGGCCTTGCCACTTGTGGTTGGATCTCAATCTACAGATGATCCAGGATTGAAATACCGGACCTCGGAAGCCACTAACCCTTCCATTAATAATAATCCTGTAGGAAGGCCCAAAAAGAAGTGGAAGTAAGGTAATGGGAAAGGCAATGTATCTAATTACAACACCTGTCCTGTGAGAGGCACAAATCCCATCTAATTGATGTGGATCCTCTTAAGGAACTGCCAGGATATTGGGATTTCTCCCACTACCTTAGCCTTTAGTCATTTTCTCATTTCCCAGAGGCCTATGCTTTTTTGAATTGCTAAACTAATGATCTCATTTGATAACTGGATGGGTGTCAACTGGGGTAGCCTTGGATACTTCTGTGTTTCCAGGACTGCTAATTAGAATGGCTTGGACAACTTATGGGTGCTAAATCATGATGATATTCAACTTCTATATATGGATGTGAGTACTCAGGTCATCTACTTGTCTGCTACATGAAGTTCTTCCCCTCTCTCCCTATCCTTTGTGTATGCATCCTTCTCATGCACAAGGATATGTGAACTATGGGAATAATTGATTGTCCTAAATGGGCTCATCGAGAACAACTGGTTTGTGATTGGGGACTGTTAATGGCATGCAGTCTAGCATGTTGGACATGTTCTTTTATAGGATCAATGACACAAGTTCTCCTTTTCATGTCTCTGGTTTTACCCTCCCCAAATTTCACTCGGATCACAACCCCTTGATTTTTGAATGCATTGTGGATTATTCTAAGTCATCACCCATACCCTTCAAGTTCAATAATGCGTAGACCATGGTTCCAGGCTGCGGGGAAATTTTCACCATTGTGTCGAATGAAGTCCTTAGGGGCAGTCACTAATATATGTTGGTATCCAATCATAAAAAATTCAAAACCTCACTCAAATAGCAGAGCAAGAACTCGTTCTCTAGGTTGGATGATGACATTCGGGCTGCTGAGCAATAACATTCCTTCAACCAGGACTCCAACCAACACTTTCCTCTGCCCTATGGAGAGGAGTTGTAGCTCTATTCCAAGATTGATGATCTATTGGCCCTCAAATAAAATCTATCCAAAATTTAGTTGAATGTTATATGTCCCCACAATGGAGATCTCAACTGGAAATTTTTCCACCAGTTGAATAGGGATAAAAAGGAAAAAAAGTGATTAAAAGAAGTTTGTATCTCAGGCTCTACTTTTACCTCAGAGGAGGATATCTCCACTGCTATTATAAATCCATTCTAGGAGATTTACTCAGATTATGGTAGGGATTATAGACCCCCCCCCCTTGATGGAGTTCATCATGCCATATGTTGATGAGAAGCAAAACATGGCTTTAAAGATTTCCCCTCTTGAGGAGGATGTTAGGGATGCTCTGTTCTCTTTGAACATTGACAGCGTAGTAGGACCAGATGGCTTCACTACCATATTTTTCATGTCCTAATGGGATATCATGCACTAGGACATCACCAGAACTGTCAGGGAATTTTACCTCTCCACTGTCTTTCCTTATGGAGTCAACTCTAACTTAATTACCCTTATCCCCAAAAAGGAAAATTCCAATGACATTGGTGACTATCGACCAGTGGCTATTGGGAATACTCTTCCCAAAATCATCAGCAAGATTCTTGTCATGCGAATTGAGAAATTTGTGGTGAAAATTCTCACTCCAAATCAATTTGGACTTGAATCGAGGAGGAACATCCAGGATTCCATTTTCACAGCCTTGGATGGTATTAAGGTCATGCGTAAGTGGTCCAAGCAAGGCAACATTGTGCTTAAGATTGACATCTCTAAGTCATTAAACATGATCAAGTGGAGCTTCATCTCTCAGGTTCACACCAAGTATAGATTCTCAAGCAGATTTATCAAGCTAGTCACATCCATCTTAATAGTGTTTGGGTTTCTGTCCTTATTAATGGCTCTCTCAAGGGGTTCTTTCCTTGCTCCTGGGGCTTATAAAGGGTGACCTGATATCGGAAATTCTCTTTGTGATTATTGAGGATTATTTGAGCAGGTGTCTTATCGACATTGGCCAGGCTGATCTCTTCAATTCTATTAGGTAAGGGAGGGATCTTCATTTGTCATACCATATGTTTTATGATGATGATATTCTTATATTTGGACAATCTATCAAATAGACATTTATTTAAATCCAGATAATTTTTCGGCACTATGAAAATGTGGTGGGGCAATCTATCAGTTGGGGAAAGTCCTTGATTTTCTTTGGGGAGGGGGTCTCTTGGCCCGGTCATCTCTCCATTTCATGGTCCATGGCGGTCAAGAGAGGGTCTATCCCTTTTGATTACCTGGGTGTCCACATTTTCTAGGGGCTTGTCAAGCGGTTCCACCTTGAGATCATTGCCACTAGAATTACTCAGCAGTTGGAATAATGGAAAGGGAAGTGCCTATCACAAACTGAAAGGGTCTGTCATAGAAACATAGTGATCACCTCTATGTTCACGTATGCTTTATCTATCAACATATGGCTGGTTAACCTTCTTAAAGACCTACAAGCATAGCTCAAGAATTTTTCTTGGACGGGATGCATAAGTGAAAGGAAAATGGTTACGATGGTCTTGAGGGATTGTACCAAACCAATTGAACTGGGAGGGATTGGAATCAAATACCTCAGATGATATAATGATTCTCTTCTTGCTATATTTAACTAGGGGCTGCTTAATCACAGGATTGGGGGCCTCAAATTCACTTTGGAATGGTTTGTGCATAAACTTTATGATGAGTATGCAGGTTACTTACCCTACTCTGTTTGGCCAGCAGTTCATGATTTGTACAAGGGTATTATCTCTCACTCAAAATGGATTGTTTCAAAGCACATAGAGCTGAATGCTTGGTCCACACCCTGCCTTAATAGGGCTCTTCAAAAATGAATGAGACTTAAGATCTTGTCCACCACGGTGTTTATTCCTTGAAAGGATGAGTTTGAGACGCTCCTCCCCCGGCCTGGCTCTCCAAATTTAACTGGAACATCATCCCACCATCCAGCCATCTCCTTCTTTGGAAAATATTTGAGAATCAGCTACCAATGCAGAACCAGTTGTAGATAGCTGGACAAAGCCTCACCTCCATATGTTTTCTCTGCCTACGTGCCAAAAATAATACTCAGCACACCTTTCTCCAATGTAGATTTAGTGAAGTGCTATGGGATCACTTAATGCATGTGTTTGGGCTACCATCTTGCCTCGACAATCCACTATTTGAATTCCTGGGAAACTTTAACTGTTGGTATTTTAGTGAATAGGTATGAAACCTTATTATGGTCGCCGCTATAGCTACCATCTCCTATATTTGGACCGCTCTGAATGTGGTTTCCTTTAATAAGAAGGCACTCTCCATCCATGGTGGTGTGGTGATTATTCACAAGGATGTTAATGTGGCGTCCCACATCCAAACCATCTCAATGGTGAATTACATTAGTGAACTCATTATTCTTCAGCAGCTTGGCATCTCCGGTAGGGCCAAAAATCCAATGGACCCCAAGTTCATCTGTTGGATCCCCCCGCTTCCCACTTGGATTAAGGTTAATGTGGATTGTGCTGCCATAGGTGTGCTAGGACCTGTTGGGTGTGGTGGAGTCTTTCTCACCTCTAGGGGCTTCGTCAAAGGATGTTTTTATCACTTCATTGGGGATGGGTGCACCCTTGAAGCTGAAATGTGGGCCACGATAAAGGAGATTAAGTATGTTTTCAGCTTTGGGTGGAGCTTCCTATGGATTGAATCTTATTCCATGCTTGCTGTGAATACCCTCAAAAATAGATCTAGGGACGTTCCATGGAGGATCCTTCCTCAATGGATTGAATGCCTCACCCTGTTTCAAAGGATGATTCTAACTGTTACTCAAGACTACCGGGAGGCGAATGCGGTTGTCGTTGCTCTTTCCAAATCATCCATTGTGGAGAGATGTTCGTTGTGGTCCTTCGGTGCCACGCCCTCTTGCTCCTCGCTCATGGATTCTGACTTCAAGGGTGAACTGCACACCCGGTTATGAAACCCCTCCTTGTAGCGTCCTGTTCTCTCTCTCTTTTTGGTTAAAATTTGGGGGGCTAGACTAGTCTCGAGCCATGCCCTAAATTGTTTAAAAAACTCTAAAAACCTTAAAAAACATAAATAACACGAAACACCCCCAAAACCCAAAAAAAACCTAAAAACCCAAAAAACCCAAAAAAACCTTGAAAACCCCTAAAATCCCTAAAATACCTAAGAACCATAAGAACCCTAAAACCCATAAAAAACCTAAAAACCAAAAAACCCTAAAAAAGTACTATAATCATTGGAAAGGACAGAACCCCTTAAAACACTTAAAACCCCTAAAAACATTATAAATCCATAAAAGAAAAAAACCATAAAACCTCTAAAAATATCTACAACCCATAAAAATTAAAAAACCCTAAAAAAAATTAAAACCCATAAAACTCAAGAAAATAAATTTAAAACCCAAAAGATCCTAAAAACCATAAAGACCCCAAAAAACCCTGAAACCCCCTCAAAATCCCAAAAAACCCTAAATTCCATAAAACTCCTCAAAAATTACTAAAAACACAAAAAAAAATTATACTCCCTAAAAAATAAAGTAACAATGAAATCTATAAAAAGACCAAAAACCTCAAAACCCATAAAAACCCCAAAAAACCACTAAAACCACTAAAACCCTTAAAACCCCCAAAAATAATAAAAAAAATAAATCCCTTTAAAACTGTTAAAAACTCAAAAAATCCCAAAATCCCCCCAAAAGACCAAAAAAATCCTAAAAACCCCTAAAAACCATAAATACCTAAAACCCATCAAAAATCCTTAAAAACATAAAAATTATAAAAACCATAAAACTCAAACAAAATTTCCCTCAAATCCCTAAAAATGGAAAAACACTAAAAACCCTAAAAACCAACTAAAATCCATAAAACCTTCTCAAACCATAAAAATCCATAGAACCCCCCAAAACCAGTAAAAGCTATAAAAATTCTTAAAACCCGTAGAAATTATAAAAACAAAAAAATACCATAAACCCCTAAAAATTCCCTAAAAACATAAAAAGACACTAAAAAGTCTTGAAAACCCAAATAAAACAATAAAAACACAAAAAACTCTATAAACTCTCAATAAACCTAAAACACTAAAAACCAGAAAAATAAGACACATAAAATATACCTTAAAATACCTCTAAACATAAAATATTTCTGAAAATACTAAACACCCCCTAAAAACCATACATTTACTAGTACCTATAAAAGCACTATAAAACTCAAAAAAAAATTAAACCCTTAAAAACCTAAAAACCCATAAAACCCAAAACAATACAAACACTACAAACCCCTAAAACCCCAAATATGTTATATACTCTAAAAACCGTATAAAAATTAAAAAAACCCTAAGGACTCCCTAAAACCACTAAAAACATAAAAAGCCTTAAAACTCTAAAACACCTAGAAAAACATAAAAACCACTAAAACCTTAAAAACCCTACATATCAAAAAATCCCTAGAAACCCAATAAAAACACTAAACCCCCTTAAAACCAATAAAAATATAATTTTTTAAAAAACCATTACCCCATAAAAAATCTAAAAAACCATAAAATCCAAAAATGGAATTAAAGACGTAGAAAATAAAAAAAACACAAAAAACCATAAAATACCCTAAAACATTAAAAATCTTTAAAAACACTAAAAACCATATAAACCATAATAATCCAAAAAATTTCATAAAAATCCTAGAAAATATAAAAACCCCTAAAAATATGAAAAAACTAAAAACCCCTAAAAACATTTAAAACTGCTAAATCTCCATAAAACATTAAAAACCACTAAAAACCCAAAAAAACATAAAACCCCTAAATACCATTTAAAATACCTTAAAAGCCTAATTATAATGTGAAAACCATAAAAATAATAAAAGATAATTAAAAATACCTTAAAATTTAAAAAACACAGGAAAAACCATAAAACAATTTAGACCCCAAAAACCATAGAACCCAATAAAAAACCCAAAAACTCCGAATAACTCAAAAAAACCATAAAAAATGAGATATGTTAAATACTCGAAAAACCCATAAAAATATTTAAAAAACTAAAAACCTAAAAGTCCCTGAAAACCAATAAAAACCCAAAAAACACTGAAGACCTCTAAAACCACTCAAATTACCTAAAAATCATAAAACCCTAAAAAATAAAAATAATATATAATTCATAAAAATCCTTGAAAATGTAAAAACCTATAAATTTGATGATAATCCCCTAAAAACAATAAAACCCCTATAAAACCTTACAACCCCCAAATCCACTAAGAACGATAAGAACCCAAAAAAAACCCATAAAAATGTTAAAAAACACTAAAAACCTTCATAACCCCAAAAAACAAATAAAACCCTAAAAACCCCAAAAATCAAAAAAATCATAAAAACCCTAAAAACCATGAAACCCCTAAAATGCACCCAAAATCTCCAAAAACCCTAAATACCATTTTAAACACACAAAAAATCCGAAAAAAACATAAAAAAACCTAAAACATTGAAAGACCCATGGAAACCATAAAACCCCTAAAAACCATAAATATTAATAAAACCCCATAAAACACCCAGAAACACAAAAAAAATCTAAAAAACCCTTTAAAACCCTAAAATGTTGAAAAAATCGATTTTTTAGAAAAACTAAAAAAGGCAAAAAACCTAAAAATGTAAAATACCCATAATAACCCTGAAAAATAAAAAACCGTAAAAAACCCACAAAACAAAAAAAATCCCTAGAACCCTTTAAAACCCTACAAAAATAACCCAAAAAATCCATGAATATTTGAAATAACCTAAATCACTAAAAAACTCCCAAAAACCATATAAACCATTAAAACCTTAAAAAACATAAAAACCCATAAATTACTAAAAGCCTGAATGCCTTAAACCCCTAAAACCCCCGAAAGCCATTATAAACACTCAAATCCCAAAAAACACTAAAAACCCCAAAAACAATAAAACCATATAAAATAAATATAAATCCATGAAAACCCTGGAAAACCATAACTACCTCCAAAACACATAAAAACACGAAAAATCACTTACAAATCTAAAAAACATTAAAACCCCTAAAATATCAAAATACTATAAAAAAAGGTAAAAACCTTACAAAATAAAAAAATACCCCAAAACCCCTAAAATCATAGAAACCCTAAAATCCCAAAAAAGTCTAAATACCCAAAAAACTAAAAAAATCCTAAAAAAAACTCAAAAAACCCTAAAAACATAAATAACCATAAAAACCACATGAATACAATGAAAACCACAAAAACCATCAAAAACCATGAAACCACATAAAACATATAAAACCACTAAAAACTCTAAATCCCCTTCAAACTATTAAAAACTATAGAAAACCGTAAACACCCTAAGAAATCATAAAAACACTAAAACCCAAAAACACTAAAAACCCCAAAAACCAAATAAACTCGAAAAACCTAACTCCCCCAAAATCACTTAAATGCCTCAAACCCCTAAAAACCCTAACAATAATTAAAACCCATATATTCCCTAAAAATCCCAAAAAATGTAAATAAACTTAAAAACCCAATGAATACCATTAAAACCGTAAAACCCTATATCCCATAAAACCCGAAAACCGTTAAAACTTTTAAACCCCATAAAACCCCTAAAAAATTAAAAATACATAAAATCCCTAAAAACTCTAAGAAAACCTTAAAACCCAAACACCATAAAACCCTAAAACCATAAAAATCCATGGAAAACTCTAAAACCATAAGAAAAAAACAAAAAAAATAGAAAAAAACTAAAAAGGATCTAAAATTCCCAAAAAAATGGAATGAAGACTAACGAAACTGAAAAAACCCATAAAAACCATAAAAACCGCTAAGACCCTTAAAAACTTCCCTAAAAACTATTAAAAACCCTAAAAACTACAGAAAACATTAAAAAACATAAAACCCTTAAAATCGTTAAAAAAATATAAAATACCTTTCAACCCTAAAAACCCAAAATACCCTTAAAAAATAATAAAAACCCCTAAAACTGGTCAAAATCCCTAAAATTCCTAAAAAATGATAAAATATTAAAAACCCTAAAAAATGAAAAAATTCCCCTGAAAACATAAAAACCCTTAACACCCTAAAAACCATAAACCCCCCCCCCAAAAAACCTAAAACTACAAAATAACCCTAAAACAA
The DNA here is from genome assembly GCA_963277665.1 of Viscum album. Classification (NCBI taxonomy): domain Eukaryota; kingdom Viridiplantae; phylum Streptophyta; class Magnoliopsida; order Santalales; family Viscaceae; genus Viscum; species Viscum album. Next base: position 1,007,542,502 of record OY728141.1, read on the forward strand.
CTAAAACCTCTAAAACTTATTAAAATGAAAAAATCAAGAAAAACTCTAAAACCCCTCAAAATCCCTAAAAACCCTCAAATTCCCTAAATACACTAAAACCAAGAAAATCAAAAAAACCCAGAAAATCATAAAAAACACTGAAAACATAAAGAACCCTTAAACCCTAAAACCCCCTCAAAACCATAAAAACCCCTAAATACCCTTAAAATCCATAAAAACCTATAATCCCATAAAAACCCTAAAACCCCCTCAAAACCATAAAAACCCCTAAATACCATTAAAATCCATAAAAACCTATAAAACCATAAAAAACCCTAAAACTCCTAAAACCTATAAAAAGATAAAAAACCTCATAATCCCTAAAAACCTTTAAAACAATAAAATTCCAATATGTTCCTAAAACACCATAAAAACATAGAAAAAAATAAAAACCATTTAAACAACCAAAATTATTTAAAATCCTTAAAAAAAATAAAACCCGTAAAACCCACTAAAAACAATAAAAAACATTTAAACCCCTTAAAACATTAAAAACAATAAAACTCCTCCAAAACCTAAAAACTAAAAAAAAATATAAAAACACAAAAAACCAAAATAACCCTAAAACACTAAAAACCCTAAAAGACCATGGAAAATCCTAAAAACCTAAAAATCCATAAAAACCCAAAAACCATATAAATCTATAAATACCTCAAAAGTACCTAAAAATTTTAAAACCCCTAAAGACCCTGAAAAACCCCTCAAAACCCTAATAACCCCCAAAAAATAAACAATAAAAACAGAAAAAAAATCAACCCCCCCCCGGACCTAAAAACTCTAAAATTCCTTAAACCCCTAAAAATGTTAAAAACTAAAAGAACATAAAAACTCAAAAACAAAACCCTAAAACCCAAAAGAACAATAAAACTCATAAAAACATAATATCTATAAAAATAATTTGAATAACCATTAAAACCCTCAAAATACATAAAACCATTCTAAATAATAAAACCAAAAAATTATTAAAATTCTATAAAATCCATATAAATCTAAAAAAATAAAAACTATTAAAAACCCTAAAATCCATAAAAACCTATAAAAACATAAAATCCATAAAATACACTCAAACTCTAAATCCACTCAAAATACCTAAAAATGTTAAAAAACTAAAAAACATTAAATTCCCTTACAATTAAGAAAAACCTAAAAACCCAAAAAATAAATAACACCCTTAAAACCGTAAAAACCCTAAAACCCCATAAGACACCCAAAATCCCAAAAAATCAATAAAAAATCCTAAACACCCAAAAAATCCTCAAAACCAATAAAAACATTAAAAACCCCTAAAACCATAAAACCCCTAAAAGCATAAAAATCCCATTGAACCAATAAAAACCCAAAAAACATCAAAAATTTTAGGAACCAATAAATCCCCTATAAACGTAAAAAATATAACAATCCAAAAAAACCCTTCAAAACTCAAAAAAAATGAAAACCCAAAAAAACCCAAGAAAATATAAACCACCCTAAAATAACCTAAAACCCAAAAGATTCCCAAAAAACATAAAACCCCCTAAAAATCATAAAACCACATAAAACTCCTCAAAACCATAAAACCCCTAAAAAACCAAAAAACCCTATAAATCACTAAAAACTATAAAAACCATCAAAACCCCCAATAATGTTAAAAACCCTAAAAACCATAAAATTAAGAAAACCTAAACCCCCCCCCCCCCCCCCAAACACCCCTAAAAATACTATCCCAAAAAGCCGAAAAAAATATCAAAATCAATCCAAAAAAATTATATAGATGTAAAAAAACCTAAAAACGCAAAAAATAATCATGAAAACCCTAAAACCCCTAAAATAATTAAGAAGATTAAAACCCTATAAAAACCCTAAAACCACAAAGAATATAAAACCTTTTAAACCCAAAATACAATAGAAAACTCTAGAAAACCCTAAAATATTTAGAAAACTAAAAAACAAATCCAAAATCACCCAAAAAACTATAATAACTATAAAAACTGTAAAAACCGTAAAAACCCATAAAACCCCTCCAATTATTTATAACCGAAAAAACCACAAAACCAATCGAAATACTAAAAAATATATAAAAATACCTATAAAATAAAAACTCTAAATACCCTGAAAACCCCTAAAACCACAATACCCAAAAAAACATTAAAAACCCTGAAACCCATATAAACCCTAAAAAACCACAAAATCACTAATAACCCTTAAAACACATACAATCATTAAAAATCTTTGGAAAAGTTAAAATCCCTAAAAAACTAAAAAAACAGTAAACCACTAAATGACCTTAAATATTCTAAAAAACATTAAAACCCTAAAAACCAAAACCCCCCCAAATCCATCAATATTTTAATAAATAAACTAAAAACCATAAAATCCCTAAAAATGATAAAAGAGAAAAAAATCCCTTAAAAATAAAAACCCCAAAATTTTTTAAAAACCCTTGAAGACCATAAAAAATCTTATAAATAGTAAAACATCTAAAAACCCATAAAACCCTAAAAATCACTAAAAACTATAAAAACCGTTAAAATCTATAAAAATGATAAAAAAAACTATAAAAACTTAATAAAAAAATAAAAAATTTAAAAAACAAAAAAAAACCCATAAAATCTTAAAATACCTAAATCCCAAAAACGCCTAAAATCCATTAAATACCCTAAAACTCCCAAAATACCAAAAAACCAAAAAATCCTTAAAAACACAAAAATACATAAAAAACTAAAAGAAAAAACACTAAAAATCTATAAAAACCATCAAAATCCCTGAAAATTATAAAAATACCAAAAAATATTGACAACCATAAAACCCTTAAAAATTAAAAAATTGCCTAAAAACGTAAAAAACAAAAAAAAAACCAGAAGAAACCTTGAAAATTATAAAAACCCATAAAAACCATAAAACACCAAAAATCTACTGAACCCCTAAAACCCACTAAAAAAATAAATGACATTAAAAAATATAACCCAAAATACACAAAAAAACCCCTAAGACCCAACAAAATAAATAAAACACCTAAATATATTAAAAATCCTAAACCCCCCCTGAAAATCCATAAAAGGTTTTGAAAAACCTAAATTTCTTAAACACCCTACACCCATCAAACCCTAAAATCCCTAAACATCCTTGAACACATAAAAATAATATAAACCCTAAAACCCCATAACAACCATAAGAACATATAAAAATGGTAAAAACTATAAAAACCCATAAAAATCATAAAATCAATAAAACTCAAAAAATCATTAAAGCACCTAAAAACCATTAAAAACTATAAAATAACTATAAAAAATCAAAAAATCCACAAAGGCACTGAAAACCCCCAAAACCCCTTAAAACCATCGTTAAAAACCATAAAAACATTCAAAATTCATAAAATCAAAAAAAAAAAACATAAAAACCCTAATATTCCATAAAATTCATTGAAAACCTAGAGAGGCTCGGGGAGAGGTTTGCTGGGGAAGGACTACTCTGTCCTCCCACGTCCCATGGCAACTAGAGCCTCTTCACGAGATGTCAAATTCAATCTAAAGGTGAATAAGAGAGAGCGGCTTTCAATTTCTGCAGAGCAAGAAAAGTCTAGGAGAAAGCTGATATCCAGGATTGGCATGCAAGAGGATTTTAAATTTGGATGTGACTCAACAGACGTGGGTGCTGAGTCAGATTTCAGTTTTGCTGATGTGGAAGACGGCTTTGGTGTGGACATGGGGATTCGAGGTGCGGAGCTGGAGGATTTTGGTGGAGATGTTGACTGATCCCCCCTTGTGTGCTCTCCCTTCTGGTCTCTTGACTTGTTGTTTTTGCTTTTTTCTTTTCTTCCTCTCTTTCTGTGGCCTTTGGGCTAAGGTTGTAAGGGGTTTTGGGTGTGGATCGATGGATCCCTCCCCTCCCTTGTCTGCAGTGTCTGTGTCTTTTCTTTTAATAAATTTGGGGGGTCCCAGGAATATCCCGGACCCGAGCCTTCCTTACCCCCTGAAGACTAAAAAACCCCAAAAACAATAAAAACCCCAAAACCACATAAAATACCTAAGAACACATTAAAAACTCTAAAAACCCTTAATACTGCTAAAAACATAAAAAAAATATAAAACCATGAAAATATCAATAAATAACCTAATACCCAAAACCCGCCCAAAACCCTAAAAATATTATCGAGGCTAAAAACACTAAAAAATACCCTGAATACCCTCCTAATCACTAAAAAACATAATAACCATAAAATCCTAAAAAATTCATAAAAGTCCCTAAAAATGTAAAAAACCAAAAAACCCCTTAAAACCCCTAGAAAACCTCAAAATTCCTAAAATATATTAAGAACCCATAAAACCCATAAAAACCCTTAAAACTACTAAATATTATAAAATCCATTTAGTCCCTTCAAAATGTTAAAAAATCATTATAACTATTTAACCCTACAAAACTAAAAATAACAACATACCCCTCAAAACCCATAGAAACACTAAAAACCATAAAACCCTTAAAATCCTCAAAATCCATAAAACCCAAAAAATGAAAATCCAAAATAAATCCCTTCAATTGTAAAAAACCCTAAAAACCTCTTTGAAAACCACAAAACCCCATAGAAACCATAAAACCCCTTAAACCCGGAAACTCACTAATTATTCCAAAAACAATATAAGACCCTAAAAATGTTACAAAAATATAAAAACCATAAAAACCCTAAATACCTAAAAAACCCTGAAAACCAAAAAAATCCTAAAAATCCTAAAAACCACAAAAATAAAATAAGCACTAAAATTTATAAAAATTTAAAAAGATCTAAAGCCATGAAAAACATCTAAAAACTATAAAAACCCCTAAAAATATTGAAAACCCCTAAAATCAAAAACAAACTAAAAATCTAATAAAAAATCTAAAAACCCTTCAAAACCCTATAAAATGTTAAAAAACTTTAAAAAAATATAAAACACATAATAATTCAAAAAACCATAAAAACTCAAAAATCTACCAATAAACCATAAAATCCCTAAAAACATAAAAACTCCTTAAAACCCATAAATCCTACCAAAATATCTAAAACCATAAAGACCATAAAAAACAACAAACCCCATAAATACCTAAAAATATATTAAATCCAAAATCCCTTAAAACCATTGAAAACCATAAATCCCCTAAAAACCGTAAAAAAACTAATACCCCATAAAAACCCTAAAACCCATAAAAACACTACAAATAATAAAAACTAAAAAATCCAAAAAAACCCAAAAAATGATTAAAACCCTAAATACCTAAAAACATTAAAAAACTCTAAAATCCCACAAAAACAAAAAAAAATCATAAAAAACTTAAAAACCATAAAATCCAGAAAGCCCTCAAAATCCATAAAACACCCTAAAAACCATAAAATCATAAATCCCTAAAAATACATGAAAACATCAAACATTCTAAAAACCTTGAAATAACCTTAAAAACCATAAATCCCCCTAAAACCTTTAAAATATGTAATAAACATAGAAACCTATTAAAAATATGAAAAACATTTAAACCCCTAAAATTTAATAATAATGAAACCCCTTAAATTCCTAAAAACATCGAAAAATCACTAAAACCTGAAACACCCTAAAGACATAAAAATTCCTAAAAATCTACAAAATCACTAAAATCCCTAAAAACCTAAAAAACCATAAGAAAATAAAAAACCCTAAAAATATAAGAAAATATTAAAAACGCTGAAGCCCTAAGAAACCCATAAAAATACGTAAAATGTAAAAATTCATAAAAACACATTAATGCCCTATAAACAAAAAAAACTCTAAATGCCCATAAAACCACTAAAATTTTAAAATCTCTTATAAATCGTTAAAACTAAAATGTCCTGAAGGCCTTCATTTTTTATTGATTTTTGATAATCATCCTTTCACGGGGTGAGGTGGAACCCTTACAAGGCCAGTAGGCATATGTATTACATATCCCATAGGTCATATAGGAATTCATTGCATGTAGGCTTCAAATATTACATAAAACCAAGACTATCTACTTGGAACTGCTCCTCCATAATATCTTCATTGTGAAATAATCTCTCCACCTTCGCATGGTAGTTCGACTAGGATTTCCCATGCATGCACAGGCTTGTCCCGATGGCAGGTTCCATACCCTCTCATTATTGCAATTTGTTTACCTTCTTATATAGTGAAAACTTCTTGCTCATCCTCCTTCTTGGAGTGCATTCCTTGTAGGTTGTCTAGTTTACACCTTCTATCATGACAAGCTTTTGAATGCATGGTAAATCCTAGTTGAACAACCAAGAAAAACCTATAGAACCAAGAAAAATCATAAAAAATTAAAAAAATTCAAAAAAAGTAAATAACCCTAAAAACCCTTGAAACCCATGAAAACCAAAAAACTCCTAAAAATAATAAAAACCCTAAAACCTAGAAAAACCCTAAACCCACAAAAAACTCTAAAACTCCATTTAACACCTAAAAATATTAAAAAACTAAAAACCCTAAAAACCCATAAAAACATAAAAAAGACCCCCTTAAAACAATAAAAAAGTATAAAAAACCTAAAACCCCAAAATACCCTAAAGACACTCTAACACATAAAAACCATAAAAACCAGAAAAACCCTTAAAAACCAGCAAAATTCTAAAAAAATCTAAAAACTCCCTATGACGTAAAAAACCTAAAAAATCCCAAAAAACCTCTTAAAACCATAAAACACCTAAATATTTTATAAACCCTAAAAACATATAAAGAGTATAAAATCATAGAATTCATAAACCCTTAAAACCACTAAAAATATTAAAAAAATATAAAACTATAAAAAACCATGAAAACACACACAATATCGTAAAACCACAAAAACCATAAAACAATAAAAGCCATAAAACCCTAAAAACCATCAAAATCACTAAAAAACTAAAACCACCAAAATACATTAACATACTAAAAAAACAAAAAAAAATATCATTGAGAATGTAAAACCCCTAAATCCCCAAAACACTAAAAATTCTAAAAATGATTAAAACTATTAAAAAAATACCCTAAAAACTCAAAAACCTTTAAATACCCACTAAAAACTCTAAAACACTTTTAAACTTATAAAAATGAATAAAAACTAAAAAACCCATTAGGATACCTAAAAAACTCCAAAAAACCATAAAGAGAAAAAAATTCATAATACATTAAAAACCATAAAAAACCTAAACACACTAAAAAATACGAAAAAACCTCAAAATACCTAAAAACCATAAAAACCAAAAAAAAATCCTAAAAATACCTAAAAATCCCTAAAAACATAAAAACCCTTAAAATCCTTAAATCCAAAAAACCCCTAAAACCACAAAAAAATATTAAAAATCTTAAAATACATAAAATCATTAAAAAAATTCTAAAAACCCTTAAATCCCCAAAAAGAATTAAAAACCCTAAAACCCAAAAATATATACAACACTAAAACCATAAAAAATATGACAAATTCTAAAAACCATCAAAACCAATAAAAATATTAAAACATTAAAAATCATGAAACCCTAAAAAATCCTTAAAATCCATGAAAGCATAAAAATTCCTAAAACCATAAAACCCACTGGAACCCATAAAACTCATGATAACCATATAAACCTAAAACCCATAAAACATTGAAAATAGAAAAAAAACTCTAAAACCCATTAGAAACATAAAACATTAAAAAACTCTTAAAACCATAAAACCTTAAAAATAAACCCCCCTAAAAACTCAATGCCCAAACAACCCCAAAACCCCCTAAAAATTCCAACAACCCATCAAAATCCTTCAAAACCTAAAAAACCTTAAAATCAGAAAACACTAAAAACCCTTTGAAATACAAGCAAATGTAAAAAAACCCTCAAAAACCAAAGAATCACCCCTAAAACCATAAAACCCCTAAAAACTATAAAAATCATAAAACCCATAATAACCTTAAAAACCAAAAAACACCCGAAAACCTAAAAAACCCTAAAAATATTGAAAAACCATATAACAATAGAAACCTAATTATCTCTAATAATATTTACAAATATAAATAAAACCCTGAAAACACCCTAAGAACTATGAAACACCCCAAAATCATTAAATCCTCAAAAACAAATAAAAACACAAAAACCCACAAAAAACCCTAAAAACCCTTTCGACCCCTAAAGTCATTAAAAACTACAAAAACCTCAAAAACTAAAAAAAACCCCAAAAACTGAAAGAACCATAAAAACCGCAAACCCCTAAAAATTGTAAAAACTAGAAAAACCCCTAAAACACCTCAAATTCCCAAAAACTCTAAAAGTCCATCAAAAAATAAAAATAATGAAAGAAAACATCAAAAACCCTAGAAAAACATAAAAGTTCCGTAAAACCATAAAACCTATACAAATATAAAAAACCACCACAAAATCTAAAATTCATTAAAATCCCTAAAATGTTTAAAAAAATATAAAAAATATTAGAAACCCATAAAACTCACCAGACCCTAAAAACCCAATAAAACTGTAACAATACTAAAATATCTAAAAACCCTGAAAAAAACTAAAAACTATTAAATCCCTAAAGTCCCTATTAACCCCTAAAACCATAAAAATCATTAAAAATCCCTAATAATCCTTGAAAACATAAAAACCCTTAGAACTCATGAAAAATGGATGAAAACCATTAATACCCAAGAAATAATTGTAACCCCTAAAAACCACTAAAAATAAAAAATATTTAAATCTCCTAAAAACATTAAAACAGTCTAAAAATCATAATGCCACTCAAAAATCAAAAAATAGACCTAAAACCCCCAAAAACACATAAAACCCAATAACCCCTAAAAACCAAAAAATTGAAAGATTTCCTAAAAATCAATCAAAATCTCTTAAACCATAAAAAATTAGAATTGTAAATATTATAGAAAGTCCTAAAATTCCATTAACATATAAAAAAGCATAAAAACCCTGAAATTTATCTAAAATCCATAAAAACCCCAAAAACCCTAAAAACTCTAAAAAAACAAAAAAAACACACAAAAATTTATTTAAAAATGTAAAAACCCTTAAAACAAATAAGAATAAAAAACTCTAAAAGAAACTAAAAAGACTAAAAAATCCAAAAAATTACTCTGAGAACCTAAAAAAACCAAAAAAAAACCTAAAACCCTAAAAAATATGAAAAACCCTAAAGCCCTCATAATCCCAAATAACCCCAAAAACACTATAATACATTAAATTCCTTAAAAATTTAGAAAAATCACTGGAAATGTAGAAACCCTAAAAACCCAAAAACCCCACTGAAAGACACAATAAGCCCTGAATACCTTAAATAAATTAAAATCTATAAAAAAAATAACCAAAAAAAGCTATAAAACCCTTAAAAACCCTAAAAAGTTAAAATAATCTAAGAACCAATTAAGACCCTACAAAAATAAAAAAAACCCTAAAGACCTAAAAAATCAAAAAACCCTAAAAACCATAAAATCCTTGAAGACCCCTCAAAACCCTCATGCTCTTTAAAAACAATGAAAACCCTAAAACCATAAAAATACTAAAAAATAATTAAAAGCCCTAAAATGTAAAAATGCTAAAACCCCATAAAAATACTGAAACCCCACTAAAATCATTAAAAAATGTATAAAACCTTAACAAAAATAACAAAAATAAAAAAATTGTAAAACCCCAAAAAACATTAAAATCCCTAAAATTATTAAAAATACTAAAAACCCTAAAAATTATAAAAATCCTTAAATAACTTGATAACATAACAAATCATAAATTCCCTAAAATCCAACTAAAAACCATAAAAACCCTTGAAAACCCTAAAAACCTAAAAACTAATAAAAACTATAAAACCACTAAAAATATGAAACCCCTAAAATCATAAAAACATTAAAAAACTCTAAAAATCCTTAAAACCAATAAAAACAAAAAAAAAACCTAAAAAATACCATAGAAACTCTAAATACCCTAAGAAACCCTAATAACCCTGAAATCCATAAAAATACTAAATCCCTAAAAATCACTAAAAACATAAAAAATTAAAACCCTAAGACCCACTTAAAAATCATAAAACCCCTAAAAATCTTAAAACCTCTAAGCACCCATTAAAACCTTAAAAAATCTAAAAAGTCTAAAATCTCTTATAACACATATAACATTAAAAAACTCTTAAAACATTAAAGTTCCTAAAAATGAAAAAAATGTTAAAATCCCAAAAAAACATAAAACCGCAAAAACTCTAAAATCCATTAAAGAAACCAAAAAATACCCAAAATCCTTTTAAATTCATAATAACCAAAAAACCATAACAAACCTAAAACCCCCATAAAAATACCTAAAAATAAGAAAAACCCAAAAAAATCTAAAAAATCTAAAAAATCATGAAAACCATAAAACCCCTAAAAACATTAAAAACCCTAAAGTCTAAAAACACAATAATAAATCTAAAAACCCTTAAGCTGATTAAAAATCTTAAAAAACACTAAAAAACCATAAAACCACTAATAAAAATAAAATAATAAAACCCCCAAAAAACTAAAGACCCAAACAACTATAAAACCCTTTAATCCTCTTTAAACCCATAAAACCCAAAAAATCATAAAATCCCTAATACCATAACTATCCTTAAAATTTTTTAAAAATCATTAAAATATAAAAAACACTAAAAACCGTGAAAAACCATGAAAACCATAAAAAACCATTTAAAATTTGAAAACCCCAAAAAATTAATAATTCATTAAAAAACTAAAAACCATTAAAATAATTACAACAATAAAACCTCTAAAAACCCTTAAAATAAAAAAAAACTAAAAAAACCTAAAAAACTCATAAAATACATAAAAAACCATGAAAATCTCTAAAAATCCTAAAAATCATAAAAGTCATTAAAACCCCCAAAAATACATTTAAACATAAAGAATGCTAAAAACCCTGAAAAATAGTAAAAAAACATAACAATCCTAAAAAATCCATAAAACCCTCACTACCACAAAAAAGGGAAAAGGAAGCACTTCCCTTTATCAGCGCTAAGTAGAAAGCACTGATAAAGGGGTGGGCCTTTATCAGCGTTATCTAAAAGTGCTGATAAATGTTCCCTTTATCTGTGCTAAAACAAGGAATGATAAAGGTGTACCATTTATTAGCTCCTTTATTATATTTTATAAAAGATTTTATTATTAATTTACAGGAAATTATTATATTTATATTCAAAAATAATGTTTATTTGAATACATTAAATAAAAAACTAGTTTTTATAATTAATATATTTTCTTAAATAATTCAAAAATACATATATTATGTTTTAATTGAAAAATATTTTTCTATGATTATAATTAAATATATATATATATATATAATTAAATAATTATAATATTATAATAAATTGCATCAAATAATAAATATATTTATTATATTTATTAGATTTATTATATTTGTTGGATTAATTCATTGTATTTATTATATTTTTTATATTTAATATAATTATTTTATTTATAAATATATATAAAATTTTAATATATATATTTATTATTTAAATTATTGAATATATATGTGTTTTCCAATGAATTTGGTCAATGGAAAAAAGCGCTGATAAATAATTATTTATCAGTGCTATAATTTTAGCACTCATAAATAGGTACTTCGTCAGCGCTTTTTGAGTGATAATAAAGATTGGCCTTTATTAGGGATAAAAAAGAACTGATAAAATACCTATTTATCAGTGCTATAATTTTAGAATCGATAAATGGATCCATTATTTGTGTGTTTTTAGTGCTGATAAAGGCCTATATTTATCAGTGCTTAAAAAATTACTGATAAAGGTTTGTTTTATCTGCGATTTTATTTTAGTGCTTATAAAATATACCTTTATCAGCCCTTTTATCTAGCGCTGATAACAGTTCCATCAGTTTATATATATGAACCCTAATGGGGCTCTCCTCCCTCGAACCTGTTCAAGCCTTCGTAGAAGTGGAACCCTGCGTTGTCAACCTCTCCTCCGCCATGACCCCTCCTCCTCCACCACCACTACTTCCTTGTCCTCCTCCCCCGCCATTTCCATCCTCCTCCTCTATCACCACCACAGACTTCTCCACCTCCACTTCTATGACCTTGATCCTCTTCCTCCTCTGTTGTTGTTGCCTCCTCCTCCTCCATCCACTGACTCCTCCTCCTCTGCCTCAACGGCTGCCTCCTCCTCCTCCTCCTCTACCTCCTTCTCCACCTCTTCCTTGCATACTACCCTTGTCCATGCGACATGCTCAAGAGTTCCCTCCTCAGCCAACAAACGTCCTGACAACCTCCTCTATAGCACACAGATTCCCTCATTGAGTCTCTTAGGTAATGAATTTTTACTCTTGTGCATTATAATGATAGTTGGTGTGTAGAGTTTGGTCTAATGGATGCTATAGTGGTATTGGATCATGCTATTAATTAATAATATCCTAGGTTGAAACTGCATGAATGGGATTATGATCAATCATGTTGTAAGGGTCATGGGTGGAGGTTTATGTGAGGTAATAATTATGGTAATCTCATGGAAGGGGTCTTTATGTGGATTGTTAATTGTGGTAGATTGAAGTTGATGTGAACTTTTTGGTAAAGACCCTGAATTTACTAGAGATTTGGCTATCCTAAGTTATGGTCCTTTGTGGTAGTACTATATAGTGTGATTGGGGGGATTCCTTAGTGGGTACTAATGATGGAATATCCCAGGGGTCGGTTGTTGTGTGAGATATATCATGGATTATTTTAAATCATATATCATGTTGAGTACATGGTTTGTATTGATTATCCCACAGAAAAAAATTTCATGGATATATGATATTGTGACATCTCCTTTAGAACCATTATTGGTATAGTATATGGAAAGTGGGTGATTATGATGTTAGTGGAAATGATAATGTGGATTCATTATGACCTTAAGAGTAGTGAAATCCACACATGGGGTGGTGTTGGTTGGTATCTAAATATAAATAAAGTTATTTCTTGTTGATATATTGTTACCTATAGGTCTTGGGATTATCTTGATATATTTTTAACTATAGGAAATGCTAATAATGGATATGTTTGGTGAAGATGCTTTGGATGGGTCATGTATGAGCTTCTTATATAATATCCTCTTGATCGATGCTAGGTATCAATCATTAGCTAGCTAAGAAATAGGATGAGGCTTTTCTTCCATGCTTGTTCATTATATATTAATTATTGTTATATATCTATGATGAGGATAAGGCCTAGAGACCATGGGTTTCAATTTAGAGATACTCCACCATGGTGGAGATTCATTCAAAATTTTTAATGTTTATTTTTGGCTATACATCATGGGGTATATGAGATTTTCCATAGGACATAAATTATTTTAGTGGTTAAGATTGTGTTGGAGGTTAGCTATGTTATAACCTCCCTAGGATATGTTTTATGTATGTTATTTTAGCCAAGGGATCTGTCTTACATTGGTAGTCATTCTTAGGAAGTATGTTGGAACTTTTATTACCTTATCACTATCAACATCTATTATATCATATTATCCATGTGGAATACCATATATTAGTGATTTATATTGTGTAAGCAGTTAGATTGGTTATTCTTTTTTAGTTCCTTATTGATGTATGTGATTTTATCCATGGGACTCACCTTATGTTAATGGTCTGGATCATGTGGGCGGTTGGATATGTTATTCCCTCGATGCAATTTTGTAGGGGGTGGGTATTATTCCATGAGGAATATAGTCACATAACAATTCAGGATCAAGATTAAATGGTTTATCATAGGTGAGGAGTGTTGTAGTTTATACCTCGTGGTAATTCAATAATGTGATATCATAGGGTGTAGTACGCAATAGACCCTTATACTACAATATAATGTACCCTTTTCGTGAAATGAAAATAGAATTTTTTTAGTCTTTTTAATGAGGTCCCCTGTTCCTTATTAGGCACTCGAACCCATCACCCAAACCCCTCTTCCCCATAATTTTCCCTCTCATAATTCACTCTTTAGGATCCCTAATAGTAGTTTTATACTGGAAAACCCCTGGGACATCCCCCCCCCCCACACCCCTACATCCCACCCCTACTTGGACAACCCCCTCACCCCACCAAGTTAGCCCAACCCCCTCCCTGGATATCCCACGCCTCCTCCCCCACACCCATACAACCCCTACCCCCCAGACATCCCACCCTCCCTCTTTGTACATCCCACACCCCCTCCCCCACAACCATGCACCCCCCCCCCCTCCATGGACATCCCACACCCCCTTCCCCAACAACCTCATAGCCCCCCCAACCCCTCCTGCACCCCTAGAAAACCCAAATGTTCCTCTAGGTTTCTCTGTAATGGTGCAACAATTACAAATCGGTATTTGGTAAATAATTTATATATTTTTTTTCATTTATTTTGGTTTTTCTCATTATTTTTCACTGCAATATTGATTATAGTCTCTTGTTTGGGTTCTCATCTTTGATATTGAATTTTTTTTTGAAATGTTTTAAGTTAATTTAAAACTCTTTAAGGGGAGTGTTTTAATGAAATTATTTCATTTTGAATTAAATGTACACTGGTCATTTAAAATTGGAAATGTAATGATATGGATCATGCTGGTATCATAACCAACAGTTGACATGACTTTACACTAAGTTAAGAGGCATTCATAATCCCTACGGGATAACAAATATACCCTAGAAAAAAGATACAGTTAATGTGGAATATTTGACACATAAAATATAGAAAATTGGAAATGATATTTATCCTGAAAACCAAACATGTCTCATTCATAAGTTGAACATCTATGAAAATAGTAGACACAAAAAAATGAATAAACAAGATGCAAATATCATAGATGAAAAATAAAATATAACTATTTACCAATAATTTTTTTTAACCAGATATGTCCCATTCCTAAATCTTATTGGAGCTATTTTGGATAGGTATGACATATGAGTTCTCATTTTATGTTTTCTTGTTAATTTGAAATATCCTCTACCGCACACTTAACGACACCTCTATGGTTAGTTTTCTCATCTTACTCATTGTTTTCCTCTTGTTCTCATGTTTTTACTATTTGATATTTATGGTTATGTTGTGAAATTTATGGACTAAATTCCCCACTGAAAATCATGGTTGTTGGTGGTCCTTGTTTGTGCACTAAATGAATTGCATGTTGGATGGTTACTATTGAACATTTGAATATAAAAATTGGAAATTTACATATACTTGACTAATAAATGAATTCCACAAGATGATAAAACTTCTTTGATAACCCCTGAATTAAAAATGGAATTGAATAAGGGATGATTTGTAAAATATGAAATTATGTTTTTTTTGTTTGTATGGTGTTGCGATTGTGAGAACGATTGTGTTTTTGTATGGTGTTGCAATTGTTGGAATGATTGGTATACCATTTGTTTTCCATGTTATATTTCCTCATCCATTGAATATCGATCCAAAATTTACCAATTTCATTGGCATCACCACTTTGTTACTAGTGAAATTCCACTGAATCTTTGAAAACCACATCACTAGAGGAATCTATGAGACACTTTATGGACACCCTAGTCAAATAAACATATAAACGCATGTAATGAATCCTCCCACATGCAAGAACTCTATTGAAAATCATACCATCTATTAGTTTAGTACCATAGTTCTTGACTCAAGACATAATGTTTCTAGAGAAACACTAAAAACCAGTTTACAAAAATTCATATATATCACATATGGGATACTAAAATGTTCTAGTGTAAGGGATCCTCATAGATATTTCCATTTATCAGGTGGTTGGGAAGATGGTTGTGATCTACTTTGGTCCTAAGTAATGCATAGAGAGGCAAGGGTATTGTTTACCATAGCTAGTTCCATTTATTATTGTTGAATGATGACCCTAGTTAAGCATCATTTGTGTAATTATTTTGTTAAATAGTTATATTTCTATATTAAATAGGATTAATATGAACAAAGAATGGATGAATGTTAATCATTTGAGAAAAGCGTATGAATATGATGGGAAAGAGTTTATCTAGTTTGATACTGATCTTGAATACGACCCTTCTCAAATCCTTTTTTCATATTTAAAATGTTGTTATTCAAGACAAATTAGTCCAGAGTAGTTGGAAGAACACCTGATCTATCATGGAATAGATCGAAGTTATACATTTTAGAATAAACACTGGAAACAATGAATGTAGGTAGTGGATGGGATAACACTACATTTTATGGATCATATGATATGAATACAAGCGTGAACAATGAAGATGATCATATGGAGGATGTGATTACATATGTGAATGATAGTAAATATTGTATTGAGGAAATGACAAGGAAATTTGAAGAAAAACTTTGTGAATGCCCAAAATTGTTTGAGAAGTTAAATAGTTGTGAAAACATGCCATTTTATGTTAGTTGCGCTAAATATACAACATTGTCATCTGTACTGAAGCTGTATAATTTGAAATAAGGGAATGGGTCGAGAGACACCAGTTTTAAAGAACTACTTTCTCTCTTGAATTACATGCTTCCAAAATATAATGTGCTCCTGATCTGAACATATGATTCCCAATGAATGCTATGATCGATGGTTATGATCTTTAAAAGAATACATGCCTGCCAAAATGATTGTATATTGTTTCGAATGGTCCAAAAAACACTTAAATAATTCATAAAGTGTGTTTATTATCAATACAAGAAAGATAAATACAGTCCTACAAAAGTTGTATGATACTTTCCAATCATTCCATGTTTTAAGAATCTATGTTGCAGTGATGAGACTGTAGGACAATTTATATTGCATGAAAATAAAATAATTTAAAATGGGAAACTATGTCACCCGTCAGACTCTCCTCAGTGGAAGATAATTGATCATGAGTATCCTGAATTTGAAAAAAAGATGATAAACATTCATCTTGGGTTATCTATTGATGGAGTGAATCCTTTTGGTTTTTAAAGAAGTAGTCATGGTATTTAGCCGATTATATTATAAACTATAACTTACCATCGTGGTTATGCATGAAACAAAAATGCATCATGTTATCTATGCTTATATCAAGACCAAACCAACTCAGTAATGATATTGATGTTTATTTGGATCCATTAATCACGGATTTGAAATTATTGTGGTATTTAGGTGTTACATTGTATGATGTTTACAAAACTGAAGATTTCAATTTTTTGAGCCATGTTGTATGGGACGATAAATGACTTTCCTGCTTATGGAAATTTGTCAGGATATATTGTTAAAGGAACTCAAGGTTCTCCAATTTGCGAACAAGGTACACAATAAATTAAGTTGAAATCTTCATCGAAAACCATATTTCTAGGACATCACAAATTTCTACCCCAAATACATTAGTACAGATCTTGGACGACATTATTCGATGGAAGTTCAGAAGAATGTACAACACCATCTCCACTAATAGGTGATCAATTGTTTGAGAAAGTAAAAGATGCAGATACTACTTTTGGTAAAATGATTTCAAAAAACCATATGAAAACTGCTTAGAAAAAGAGATAAATTTTTCTGAATTACCATACTATAATTTTATGTCTGTCAGATATTTCCATGATATTATGCATGTTAAAAAAATGTATGTGATAGTGTCATCGTCACATTTTTAAATGCACCTGGAAAAACAAAGGATGTAATTAAGAATAGATTAGACATGGTTGAGATGGTAATATGAGAAGAGTTGGCACCAGTGAAGGGTGAAAAATGAACATTTCTTCCTCTCACTACTTACACACCTTCCATGAAAGAGAGATATCAGTTTTTCAACTTCTTGAATGACATAAAGGGTCCAGAGGTGTATTCATCAAGTATCAAGAACATTGTTTCAATGAGAGGTTTAAAGTTACTGGGTTTGAAATCACATGAATACCATGTTTCTGTGAAAGATATAATTCCATTAGCTTCATATTTCATTTTCTCCAAGAATGTTTTCCATAAATTAATGAAGATCTGTTTCTTCTTCAAATCTATACGAAACAAATTTATAGACCTGGAGAAATTTCCAACAATGGAAAGAGAAATTGTCATCATAATATATGAATTAGAAATGTTCTTCTCACCTATATTATTTGAGATAATGGTTCATTTGATGGTTAATTTAGTGAGAGAGATTCAAATATGTGGTTCTGTACATTATTGATGGATATACCCCATTGAACGGTATATGAATATTTTGAAAGGGTATATCAAAAATCGAAGTCAGTTAGAGGGTTGTATTGTGGGGAGATATATTGTTGAGGAAGTCATTGAATTATATACCAAATACCTATCTGGTGTGGAAAACATTGGCCTACCAAAATATCATCACACTGAGCAGATTGAGGGTGAAAGAATTTCTGAAAGAGAGGTTATGATAATCAATATTATAGATCAAGAGTTGGCCCACCATTACATATTGCATAATAGTTTCGACGTTGACCCATATGTTCAAACCCACAATGAAATTATTTGTCATTTGAATCCATGTAGGGATAAAAAATTGATATTATATACACATAATTAACAATTTATTGGATGGTTTCAGGACCCTATTTTTAAGAATTTAGAGGAAAATGTGGACACCGTTTTAGAACAACTCTGATGGCTATCCGAAGGACAAAGTGTGTATTTATTATCTTACAATGCTTATGTAGTTAATGTTTATACATTCTATAATAATGAACATGATGAATACAATACTATGTAAAATTTTTGTGTTACACTTGTGGTTGAAGCATTTCATGTTTCCATTTTTAAGGACATATATCCAATTTATGTGAATATGTCATAAATTGGCATTATCAAGCAAATATGGGAGTTAGATTAAACAAAACTCCAAGTGATGATTTTTCAATTCAGGTGGGTTGATAAAGAAAGTGATGTTAAAATAGATGAATTGATATTCAAGAAATTTGATTTTAGTATGGAATGGGAGAATGAAGAAAAATTTATAATGGAATAACAGAAAGTACATGTATTTTATATTCTAGATCTCGCAAACTGAAACTGGTCAATTGTTCGTTATCGATGAAAAAGATTGAAGGGTCAGATGAAAGTTCACAGGATGATAAAATTTTCATCAGTACTTCACAATCATTTCATAGTGGTCCAAATGTAAATGAAATTGTATATGTTAGAGTAGAACACCGTGAAGGGATTTACATAGTCGATAGAGTGGTCAAATCTTTTCAGCCTTTTAAAGAAAGAGTGTTCAATATTCAGGTTATTTTTTTATTGAAATATAAATTGTGTTACATTATTTTATTATCTAATTGATGATACTTTAAGGTAAAATGAATTAAATGTTAAACCACTTCTGTAGATAATGTCTTCTCCACCTGATGATATGCCCAATCCCAAGGCACAACAGGTCTCTCAACCTACTGCTGCTGGTCCTAGTGCACAGCAAAAATAGGTTTCTAAACCTATTGTTTCAGGTCCCAATGTTGAGGTACATGTTTTTTCTCAACCTATTATTTCTAGTCCCAGTGCCAATGTTTGAACTCCAAAGGAACATATTGATGATGTTTTTTAGAAAATAATATGAAATGAAACCATGAAGGTGAAAAAAACAACAGCACTGTAGTTTGATATTGTTATCCAAAATACTTAAATAAAAAAGAAAAAGGAATCAAATTTTAGGTGGGATGGAATAATCGAGGCCAACATGTTAAACCAAACAAATCCATCCTTCGTAGTTACATTGGAATTGTCACTCGACAACGGGTGCGGATTTATTTACATTTATGGCACCATGTTGTCACCGGGATTAAGACACTTATATCCGAAGAGATTACAGTAACATTATAAAATCATTTATTTTATTTATTAAAATAAAATAAAATAATAAAACATTGACTTACTCTTCATCATCCATTATATAGTGTAGTTATAGTATATTCCTCACACAAGGAATATGTATTGAGAGTCATAGGAAGGATTCAAAGAGGCTTCCGCACAATTTTAACGAGATATTATCTTAAAGATGTTGAAGGGAAAATAAAGATGCTACCATCTCCTCTTTATGTGAACTTTATATCCCAAGGAGTGTGGGATTCTTTTAGCATCCGTCATGCAGAGAAAGCTTTTTAGGTAAATTGTGTCTAGTAATAACATGTTTTACCTTTCTTATATTCATCACTTTGATTCACAGTTTTTTTATTTATGAAAAAGAAAACTGAGTGATGAAAATAAAAAACGAGAAACAATACTAGTATAACCCTATAGTAGTGTAAGGAAGGGGAATGCTTCACTTGAGAAAAAAAATGGTACGTTTTTTAAATCTAACGTAATAATTTTATGTTACATAAAACAACACCAAAACCATGTTACTATGTTTATATGAAGATTGATGAATAGAAATCGAAATCCACTTTCATCCCACGCAATGTGCTATGGAGGAGGCTCGTGTAAATAAATAGGTGATACTGATAGATGAAAACACACAAAAATTGGTAAAACATATGTAAGTAAGACATAATATAATTTTTATTTTATTTAAATTGAAATTACATAACAATAACTAATTATTTTCCTCTATTCTCCATCTCACATATTTATAAGAATCAACAAAACACAAACCATATGTAGACATACTTTTAGAGACCTTGAAGTATCCAGAACAGTATGACCACGTCATTGGTGTGGGTTTTGGGGTGACACCCTAAACATATTTTCCAAAAGAAAAACAAGTGGAGGATCAAACTGGGGAAATGAAAAATATGAGAGAAACAATATATATGTTTCATGAAGAATTAAAATACTATAGAGATATGGTAGAAAGTTTGATGGGGGAGGAAAAGAGAAGAAACAACTCAACAACAACCCATGCGTGAAGATCCCACCCCACCCCCACCAGTTTTGAGGTGAGAGATTCCCCTCAAAATCTTGACTTATATAAGGTAATCAATGTTTTAATAAATATTTCTATGAAATTTTAATCACATATACACTGATTCCTTTCATGTAATAATATTCTATAGGGTGAAAATTACTATGATTTATATCTATCAAATCCCACCTATACCCCTGTAGTGAGGGATACAATGTTTAATATGAAAAATGACATGATACAAAACAAACAATATCCAACAGATCATATAAGTGTGTCAATTAATGTATCTAATGAGCTAATCACTGATCCAAATGATGATGACAATATTCATACTATCGAGCAAGCTTTTAGAACAATCATCACATGGCCGTCAATTCATGTAAAAAAACATGTTGACAAGGAGGTATTCAATTTTAATTTACTTTCCAAGATAAAACTTTTACATTTGTTAACTAAAATTCTGAACTGATGAATTTTATTATAGATTATAAAATAGACGGGTTTGAAATGAATGATCCGCTCAAAACTATCTCAAGTATCAACCAACCGATTGGAACAATCTACTGAGAGCACCTTCACACCGCCTATTCTATATCCACATTTAATATCATTGTAGGCTCATGTGGATACAAAGTTGATATATGAAAATACTCATACAGTTGATTTTGAAAAAAATATGTACAGAGAGGAAAAAACCAAATTTCATTTGTGCTGAAAATGTAAATGAAATATTCAAGTATGAATGGTCAGGTGCCTCATTTGTAAATGTATACATGATGTATGTTTTCATGTTATGATTTTAAAAAAGATAATATACTATGATAATTATGATTAAATACATTTTAAATTTTTCACAGGCATGTATATGAAGAAACATTGAAGGGGTTTCCTCATGATAAAAAATTTGGACTCATTAGTCCTCACATCACCTCTTCAAAAGAAGAAATAAATTATGATAAGGAGGGTAAAATAATGTCATTAATACAAAAATTTCTTGAAAAAAATACATATGATAGACTCTTTTTAATATCAATGATGCAGGGCTAAAAATCTACAATTTAATCATATCAACTATATTTTCATTTCTTTCCTTACTTATTCCTTTTTGAGTTTTTAGGAAGAATTGGATGCTAATTGAAGCCAACTTGGATATTCCAAGGATTTATTATCTGGATTCAATGCATGGATATACAACAAACCAACCACACATGATGGAATTTATCTATTTGTAATACACTAAATCCAATAATTTAGAACTAAACATCAAGTTATACAATTTATATTATATTTTAATGAGGATTATGTTATGATAGGGCAGTGCATCAATATCATCAACTTCATGGAATGAATCCATGGACTTAGGAAAAGAATACCCATCAGATCTACATCTGGAGAAGTATCCAATGATATATAATAAGATTTCAATATCCAAACACATTTAAAAAATTACTTATTTTTCTGGAGGTTTTTGTAGTGTCCAAAATAAACAAATAGAAATGTATGTGGATATTTTGTTTGTAAATTTATAAAATAGATCATATTTCATCAAAAAAATAGCATCCTTGAAGAGGTATTTTCGAAAATAATTACTAGTTAATTTAAAATATTTAACAATCCTTTGTGTATTTATATTTTTTCAGTACTACCATGACTGTCTCAAAAACTCATATTCACAAGATGATATAGATGTGTTTAGAAACGAATGGGCAACATACCTAAGGGAAGATTACACACAAATATGATGAGGGTGAATTCCTACTACTTATGTTATCCTTCTATGATCAATTGATATCTCCCTTGTTTACAATTATTGAGAATATATGATCTCCCTTTATTAGGTTTTATATCCTTAGGTTATGAAGAATGCTTTTAGAAATGATTTGTCTTTCAACTAAAGCATAAAATAATGTGAGACTCTTATGAACTAGTTATTTATGTTTCCATGTTTCCAAAAGAACTAGACCTAAACTATTTTGACATGGATCATTTATATTCTGTATTTTGGTTATTTATGTAGTTGTTTCTACTGATGTAGTGTGTTGGAAGAATATTGGTAGTGAAACACTCCCAAATTTAATAACAAAACTAATGATTCTTCATGCACTTTACTACTGTTGGTTAACTACCATTTACTATAACATCTGATCGGATATTCCCATCCAGTATCCCTATGATTCTCTCATCAGACACCATCTCTATGATATCATCATTCATGATTCTCTTTTTTCACTTCCTACACCAATTTACTAGGTAAATGGATGAAGGAGGAGAAATAAAAGTGACTGTTGAATGCTGATATCATAGAGATGGTGTCGGATGAGAGCATAATAGGGATGCCAAATCAGATTTTCAGATCAGATGCTAAGCTAAGTATTAGTTAACCAATAGTGGTAAAGTGAACAAATAATCATTAGTATTGTTATTATCTTATATATGGATGAAAGAAACCATTTCGAAAGATGTAATGTCAATGTTATGATATAATATTTCTATTTTAATGAAAAAGTATATAATAAAATGTTGACATGATTTTCATTATTCCTTGAATAGTTTGTTTATTTTAGAAGATTTTTGTCCATGTGACATGCCTTTGTAGCAAGAGTAATGACGCTATGTTTTCTGAATCAAAGAGGTAATATTATTGTTTTCATAGTAATATCACTGTCTATATAATTAATGCATTGTTTCATATTTATTTTTAATTTAATTATTTTATGTTAGGAATATTAATGTACACATATTTGATATCAATTTATGAAATGTTTAGGTCATTATAGTTGGTTTCAGTGTAACTGTCCCTATGACCATGTCCCTAAAATATTGATGGTAAACACCATATCAAGTATCGTGAGGCGTGACATTGTCCCAACGACTTTATCACCTTAATTTCTGATGACCAAGTCGCCTCAACCTAGTGATCATCGTCTCTCCAAACATCTAAGCCAAGTCCCACCAGATAAACCACATTGCCTCAATCCAGATGTTCATCACCCAGCTCAATCCTATAGTCAAGCCCATTACATTCCCATGAAATCAAGTAACCAATATAACAACTTGATTAATTCAAATTTACATTCAATCTAATCATTCAAAATTAGTCCAGACTTCTTACTTATCTTAACCAATAGTATTGGAGAAAGGGAATGCCTATATGCATCTCATGTAACCATTAGAAAAAATTAATAAGCATTTATTTAATTAATTAGGTTCTCACTCAAACAACCCACACAGTGTATATGAACGCACCCCCAAAACACTCACAAAATCAATGAGAAATCTAGGAACCACCTACCTCTTACTAGTATTCACCCACTCATTTGATATCATCCTCAAAATCGACCTAAATAAGAAGAAAATGGCATTTTAGACGAATGCCCTGAAAATATTAAAAAATGGCTCGCATCAATTTATGACTCTATATGGTGAGATAAATAGAATAGAGAAACTAAAATAAACCCACCTCATAAAATCTCACATCTCATCAATTGCTAAAATAAATCAATATCATATATACACATGCATGACCATCAAAATATTGGTGCCTACACACCTCATATAGAGCCTGCATCACATAAATTCCCAAATTCATACACACCTAACATACAAATATGCATCAGTTAGATTACTATATAAATCTTAATGACAACACACATCATATATATATATATAAACATATCACATCATAATTGATGGAAACCTAGTAACCAATGCCTAGTTAGTCCAAAAACAAGACCCGTTCAACTCAAGCACCAAAACCAACCAAATCCAAAATGAATGAAAATCACGGTCACACCCACGACATACCACTAACTATCATTAGAACTCTATTCTACTCTCACCACAAAATCTTGATAGTGTGTTTCTGGCCTGATACCCAACAACCTGAGTTATGGCCCCGTTGCAGAGCTCCACCA
The DNA here is from genome assembly GCA_963277665.1 of Viscum album. Lineage (NCBI taxonomy): Eukaryota > Viridiplantae > Streptophyta > Magnoliopsida > Santalales > Viscaceae > Viscum > Viscum album. The sequence continues at coordinate 1,007,567,182 of OY728141.1, forward strand.
GCCACTAGAAACTGATCCCACAACTGGGACCCGCTATCTTTTACAGGACCTCCATGTGTAGCTAAATCCCAACTACCCACTCCTAGTATTGATCTCAGTACAACCTTAGATCCCTGAGTCTTCCATATTCTCTAGATCCAACCCGTCTAATAAGGCTTCCTACAGAACCTCTCCTAATGTATTATCTGGTTGCATGCATAAAACTCTTCCAAAATTGGATCACATTAGGCCTCAATTGGATCCATATGATCTGCCACATTATTCCATTTGCGCCACATATTCTTCACTCTGGTATTTGAGAGAATACTCCTTATTTTCCTGATGTATTATGAGATGGAAGAAAGAGAAGGGAAAGTGCATTACAGCATGTTGAGGAGAATGAGGGAGTATGTTTCAACTTCAGTGATGACAAGGCCCCCTACCGATAGAGGGAAAGGCCTGAATTGAGGGAGAGGGCTTCCTCCTGGATGGAGGCACCCTTTCCCTGGAAAACTGAGAAGGTTGTCACAAAGGATCCCCTAGCATCAAAGACCACCCCTCCTTCCTTCATGATCCCCTCGGAACAGGAGCCATCCATGTTGAGCTTCAAACCGTAGGAAGGGGGATGACACCGGACCCAATTTCTATGAGGAACAACAGCTGGGAGACTATGGAAAAGTGATTCCAGAAACTGAAGCAAAAGAGAACCATTTGACCCCTTAATGTATCTGGTCACATAGAGAAGAAGGTAGTAGATGTGGGCAATGATGGTCCTCCCTAAGGAGATGATCCCTTCATAGCGTTCTTTTTTCTGTACATTCCAAATACACAATGCACATGAATGAAAAATGATAGCCCTGGCCATCCGTTCTACCCACTTATCACCCAAACCCTGAAGCCCTCAGGTGATGAAAGTTGAATCATTTGAATCATGGTTATGTGCAGTGGTGAATGCACCAAAGGTATTCCAGTCATCATAGATCTAGAACCCCTCATAGAAAATATTCTCCATACGCTCCTAATTGTGATCGTTGAAGAACGAGCATCAGGAAATAGTCGAGATACCACATTTTTTGATATTGTCGTCCGTGGAAAGGGCACCATTCCTCATCCTCCACCTAAGAATGTTGAATTTCAAAGAGATGTTCTTGAGATAGAAAATATTGTTCCATTGATTGTTTTGGGCTGGGGGAATGAGGAATCTACGACCAACATTAGAAGAGATGGCTCCCGATCGATCTCATTGGAACCACATTGGAACCTCATGTTTGGGTTGGCTTATTTGAATGCAACCAAAATAGGGTAATTAAGAAAAAACTATTTAGCTTCCTTCCTGACACATTAAACTTTACAACCCCTCTTATCTTAATCCAGTTTCCCAACGAAAATCATAACAAAGTATACATCATATGAGCCTAAGGGCCTATCATGATATGTAATCAAACCTACCTTTCCTTACTGGTCAAAGAGTCAAAAACCACATAATAGCTAAATATAACACCCAAGTGTGTCGGCTGAGGTGGAAATCAAATCAACAGAAAAAGAGAAAATTAAAAAATCAATTTACTACTTTTGGAAACATAGTATGTCCCCTGTACATTGTGATGAAGGACCCCAAACATAAGATATGTACCCAGTCCTGACATACACAAAAGAACAAATGACAAACTCATAACCAAGATAACCCATTCAGATAGTTTTAATATTTTAAAAAAATTATATATGACTCATTTGTGTTGTGTATGAATCAACCCCACCTCAATACAATACATGATGTGACCAGTATACCTCCAAATGTTTCTTTTTTATTAAAACATTAAATTTTATTAATGTATTCTTTAATATTAATGTTTAGTATATTTCATTATTGTATTAATAAAATAATATTTGTTTTCTTATATTGGATGAATTTTTTCTTCAGTTCGAATTCTTTTTTCAGAAACTAATACCATGGATGACAATTTTTAATAGGTGATCAAAGATGAAAAAAGGATGAAACATTAATGTTTTAACTATTTGTGGGATAATTGTAATTGTAACCATATAAATTTTATTAAATGTATATAGAAATGTGTTTTTTGTATTCACGATGTCTAGTAAATGTATATAGCATTTTAGAAACTCTTGTATGGTGATATTTTATTCTTATATGCTTTTTTGCTATGAATTTATTGATTTGTGCAGCTATTTTGTGTGAAGTTGCTATTTTTTACTGTTTTGTGTAGGTATTATTTGTGTGCAGGTGTGCAGGTGTTGTGTAGGTGCTGGGTGTGCTGTTAAATAAACATCACATCACATGAAACATGGCCTTTATTAGCACTAATTAAATAGTAATAAATTGGTCCTTTATCAGTGCTCAAAATATATCTCTTAATGGAAACCCTCCTTTTATCTCCGTTGTGATTAACAGTGCTATTAATAGCGGTTTCGTGTGCTTTTAAAACCCCTATTTGTACCAGTGCCTAAAACCTGCTAAAAACTCCAAAACATCTTAAACCCCACCAAACATTAAATACTCTAAAACCCTTAAAAAACTAAAAAAACTAAGAAAAATAGTAAAACCCAAAAAAAACCATAATCCCCCTAAAACCCCAAAACCCTCAAAATGCCTACAAACCATAAATTTTTCAAAAACCCCTAAAAATCCCAAAATATATAAAAAACTATAAAACCACTGAAAAACCCCAAAAACCCATGAAACCCCAAAACCATAAAACCCCTAAATCTCTATATAAGTCCTAAAAAACACTAAAAACTACAAGAAGTATTAAAACCACTAAAATTATTAAAAACTCTAAAAACATTAAAAACAACCAAAAACCCCAAAAAATCATAAAACCCTAAAAACCCTAAAAACACTAAACCCCATGAATAACACTAGAACCCTCAAAATCCCTAAAAACTAAAAAACTCTAAAAAAATAAAAATAAAAAAGACCAAATATTGGGTTTTAGGTTTTTTTCTATTTTTAGTGTTTTAAATATTGTAAGGGTTTTACGGTTTTTAGGGGGTTTTATTAGTTTTTAGGGTTTTTATATTCTTAGTGTTTTAGGGTTTTTATGTTTATTAGGTCTTTTTGTGGGATTTTTGGGGTTTTATGGGTTTTATTGATTTTGAGGGATTTTAGGGATTTTCATGGTTTTAGGGTATTTTTGAGGCTTTAGGGTTTTTTGAGTTTTTTAAGGTTAATGTTTTTTATATTTTTTAACATTTTCATGGGTTTTAAGGGGCTTTAGAGTATTTAGTGGGTGTTAGGGTTTTTTGGGGTTTTTTAGTTTTTTAGTTATTTTGATGATTTTTAGAGGGTTTTCACATTTTTTAGGTTTTCTACTTTTTTTTGGGGGGGGGGTTATGAATTTTTAGCATTATTATATTTTTTACGGTTTTAGGGATTTTGAGGATTATTTTTGGATTTCTAATGTTTTTTAAGGCTTCTAGGGTTTTTCAAATATTTAGGGTATTTTGGGGATTTGGGATTTTTTTGAGTTTTTAGGAGGTTTGAGGTTTTTTATAGTTTTTTTAGATTTTTGGGGTTTAAGGATTTTAATGTTTTTTGTGGGTTGTAAGAAATTTTATGTGTTATTGGGTTTTTAATGGTTTTTAGGGGTTTATTTGGTTTCCACAGGCTTATTAGGTTTTTAGGGAATTTTTTTATTATCTGATTTTTATAGAGATTTTGAATCATTTTCACAGTATTTAGGATTTTTAGTGTTTTTAGGTATTTTGAGGGTTTTAAGGGTTATTAGGGTCTTTGGGGGTTTTAGGATTTTTTTCTAGTATTGATTTTTTAGGGTTTTTAGAGTCTTTATGTTTTTTGGGGGGCTTAAGGGTTTTAGAGTTTTTAGTGTGTTTTTATGGTTTTATGGTTTTTTTCATTTCTATTATTTTTAGGTTTTTTATGGTTTTCATGATTTTTTTCAAGTTTTTTCGAGGTTTTACATTTTCGTGTATTTTTATGTATTTTTTAGGATTATTATGATTTTGTTTTTCAATTTTATAGATTCTAGTGGTTTTTGGGTGGTTTCAGGGTTTTTAGTGTAGTTGAGGTTTTTAGGGTTTTTTAGGGATTATAGGGTGATTTGGGTTTCTAGGGGTTTTTATTTTAATAGTTTTTAATGTTTTTAATGGTTTTTTAGGGTTTTAGAGTTTTTAGTTGGGTTTTTTGAGTTTTTATGGATTTTGTGGTTTTTATGGGGTTTTAGGGATTTTAGGTTTTTCAGATTGATTTCATGGGTTTTAGGGTTTTTTACATTTTCATATATTTTTATAGAGTTTTTAAGTTTTTAGGGGTTTTAGGGTTTCTAGGGTTTTAGGGGTTTTAGGACTTTGTAGTGCTTCTTTGGATTTAAGGGGTTTTTAAGGAATTTCTGGGTTTTTAAAGTCTTTTTGGATTTTTAGTGTCTTTGGTATTTTATGATTTTTTAAGATTGGTTATTTTATTAATTGTTAGGGGTTTTATAGGTTCTTATAGTTTTTAGTGGTTTTATGGAATTATGGTTTTAGTGGAATATTTGATTTTTTGGGGTATTTTTGGTTTTTAGGGGTTTTCATGGGTTTTAGGATTTTTTACATTGTTTGTATTTTTATCATTTTTTTGAAATTTTAGGTTTTTTATGGTTTTGGGTTATGATATTTTTTATGTGTTTTGAGTGTTTTTATCATTTTAGGTGTTTTGGGGGTTTTAGGGCTTTTTGGGTGTTTGGAGTTTTTAGTGAGTTTTTAGGGTTTTTAATGTTTTATGTATTTTTAATATTTTTGGGGGTTTTATGGGTTTTATAAATTTTGTTGTTTTGTAAGATTATTATTTGTTTTAGGGATTTATTATTTTTTATGGGTTTTGATCGTTTTTAAGGGTTTTTAGTTTTTTATCTTTTTTACGTTTTCTAGGATTTTTATCTCTCTTTACTAATTTTATGGTTTATAGGATTTTTGGGGGGTTTTAGTTATTTTGAGGGAGTTTGGTATATATTCAGGGTTTTTAGTGGTTTTCATAGTTTTTATGGGTTTTAGGGTATTTATACATTTCTAGGATATTTATTTTAATATTTTAACGTGTTTTAAAGTTTTTTAAACATTTATAGGGTTTTATGGGGTTTTAATATATTTTAAGGATATTTATGGGTTTTAGGGTATTTTAGGTTTTTTACAGTTCTTATGGTTTTCAATGGGTTTTCAATGTTTTTAGGGGTTGTTACGTTTTAATGAATTTTATGTGTTTTTAGGTATTTTTTTTTTCTAGTTTTTTTGGGTTTTATGGATTTTGAGGTATTTTTATTAGGTTTCATAGTCATTCAGGGTCTTTTAGGGTTTTCTGGTTTTCAGGTATTTGGGAATTTTGTTGGTTTTTAGGGTTTTTATGAGTTTTTTAGGCTTTCAAATCATTTTTAGAGTTTTTAATGTTTTAGGGGTTTTAAAGGGTTTTAGTATTTTTATTGGTTTTTGGCATTGTTATGGGGTTTTAGGGTTTCTAATGTTTTAGGCATTTCAGTTTTTTTGAGGGGCACTCAGGGTTTTCATCAGTTTTTATGTGTTCATTAATTTTTTAGATATCTTTTAGGATTTTTATAGTTTTTATGTTTTTTAGAGTTTTTAGGATATTAGGGATTTTGAGTGTATTTATGGTTTTATGGGTTTTTATTTCTTGTTGGGATTGTAGGGTTTTATGGTTTTTTTATTTGTATGGTCTTTTTAAAAATTTTATAGGTTTTATGGTTTTTCAAAAGAAATTGGTGTTTTAAGGATTTTTATAGTTCTTACTGGTTTTTAGGGTTTTCATAGGTTTTAGGTTCTTTAATGTTTTAAGGGGTATTATGGTTTTGAGGTGGGGGGGGGGGGGTAGGGTTTTTAGGTTTCTTAACAATATCATGGATTTTTTAGGGTATTTTTAAATATTTATGGGTTTTAGGGATTTGAGGGATTTGAGGTTTTTTGAGGTTTTTGTGGTTTTTTTATTGTTTTCTAGGTTTTAGAGTATTTTTGGCTTTTTAGGGTTTCTTGAGTTCTGTAGGGTTTTAATGGGGTTTTAAATATATTTAATGATTTTAATGGTTTATCGGGTCTTTAAAATTATTAGTTATTTTAAGTATTTTTAATATTTTTTGGATTTTTTAGGTTGTTTAGCGTTTTTATGGTTTTCCAAGGTTTCTCAGGGTTTTTAGGGATCTTTACATTTTTTATTGTGTTTTTGGGATTTTATGATTGTAATATTTTTGTGGGATTATTAATTTTTATGTATTTTGAGGGTTTTATGATTTTTGGGGGTTTTTAGGGGGGTTTTTAGTGGTGCATAGGGGCTTTCAAGGATTTTAGTGTCTTTTGGGTTTGGGGGGGGGGGGGTTAATTTTCAATGGTTTTAACATTTCTAGGGGTTTTACAAATTTATAGTTTCTTTTTTAGTTTTTCAGTTTATTGGATTTTGTGTGTGTTTTTTTGAGTTTTTTTTTTCAATGGGGTTTTTAGTGTTCTATTATTTTTCACATTTTTAGGGTTTTTTATGTTTTTTTTTGTATTTTTGTGGTTTATAGGGTTTTTTGGGATTTTTTGGGTTTTAATTGTTTTTCTGGGTTTTTTTATGTTATTAGGAGTTTTGGGGATTTTTTAGGGTCATTTGGATTTTTATGGATTATTTTGAGTTTTTTTAGGAATTTAAGGTTTTTATAAATTTTATTTCTCATTAAAATATTTACATGTTATTAGGGTTTATTAATGTTTTTAAAAAATTTTATGGTTTTTAGGTGTTTTTTAGGGTTTTTAGGGGTTTTACAATTTTAAGGATTTTTGTTGTTTTTATTATTTTTATGGGTTTTAGGGTTTTTAGGTATTTTGATTGTTTTTAAGGTTTTTACATGGTTTTAGGGTTTCTAGAGTTTCTCTAGTTTTTTATGGTCTTTTGTGATATATAAGGTTTTTTTGAGTTCTTTATGGGTTTTATTGGTTTTTAGAGTTTCATATCACTTTTATATGATCTAAGGGTTTTTAGAGTTTTCTGTGGTTATCAAGGTCTTTATGGGGTTTTATGTGTTTTTGTGGTTTTATGGGGTTTTATGGTGTTTTATGGGTTTCAAATATTTTCAAGGGTTTTTAGGCAAGGAAGATGCGAGGTTCGGGCTATTCCCAGCCCCCCGAAATTTATGAGAAAGAAAAAAGAGACACAACAGACAAGGGAGGGGAGGGGTCAAATGACCCACACCCAAAAACCCCTTACAACCCAAGATGCAAAAGACCCAAAAAAAGAAAAAGAAAAAATGAAAAAGAAAAAACACACAAAGACAAGAAACCACCACCACCATCCAGCATCAACCAGCATCCAACAGCTCACAGCTAACCAATCTCCCAGCATTTAAACTCGAGCAACAATCATCATCCAGCAGCAGCACGATCATAAACCACAGCTTCAGCAACTCCCATCTCAACAGCAACCAGCATCCAGCATCACAATTGCCATCATCTAGCGCATTCCAGCATCCAACAGTAGCAAATCTAATCATCACAGCAACATAGCAACAACAACACATCCAAACCGCAACCAAAAGCACCAGAACCGACAATGCAACCAATCACATCCAGCAGCATGAAACCACAACACGAGCACTGAAAACAAACATAGCCATCATCAACTCCCAGCAACCAACAACAAGAAAGAAGATCATGCCTTGCCAATACCATATACCCAAGAAACCAGAAGTAGCCTCCTAACCCATCTCTTAAGAGGTCAGAGCTTAACAACCAGCAACCAAAACCTTCATCCCAAGCAGCTTGCAGCAATCCACATCTCGCAGCGTAACTAACAGTTCACCACCAGCAACCATACCCAGTACCAAACTGCAGTATCCAGAATTTTGTAGCAGTGCGAGACAATTGAAATCCACAACACACGAAAATCCATAACTCACGATTTGCAACAAAATCATGATCCAGCAGAAACAATAAACCAAGACCCAACCAAGAATCATCATCACATCAGCCCAGAAAACCAGAAAAAGAACCTCCAAAAACCAAAATAGAATCCAAAAAGCCACAAAAAACAAGAATATTTTCATCAGTATAAAACGAAGTAAGTCGAAAACGAACCTTGCCTCCCTGATCAAGGATCACCACCGTCAGATCCGCAGGTCTTGAAACCCTAGAAACAGATTCCAGATCTGTCGAACCCGCACCATAACACTGTAGAAATCTATCCAAAGTAAAGCCAACAAGGACCGAGAAACACCACCGACGCCTAGATATGTTAAGGATAAACCCCGACGCACGCAGACGCGCCTCAAGTGGTTTTCATGTTTTTACGGTTTTTTATGTCTTCTGGAATTTACAAGGATTTTTTTTCTTTTATGTATTTTTGGGTTTCTATTGTTTTTTTGGGTTTTTTTGGTTTTTAGTGGTTTTTAGGGTTTTTAAGGTTGTTGGGTTTTTTAATGTTTTTAGGTAATATTCATATTTTAGGAAGTTTATTTATTTTTTACGATTTTTTAGGTTTTTCAATGTTTTTAAAGTTTTTATGGTTTTTATGGGGTTTTATAGTTTTTGGATGGTTTTTTGTTTTATGGTGTTTCTGATATTTTTATTGTTTATCGGAGATTTATGATTTTCATGTGTTGTTAAGAATTTTAGTTTTTTTTTTCTATGATTTTATGGATTTTTTATGATTTTTTTTGTTTTTAGGATTTTTTACAATTTTTATAGAATTTGAGAATTTTTAGGGTTTGTCATATTTTTCTATGGTTTTATGGTTTTTCAGTGTTTTTAAGATCTTTTTGGGATTTAAAAGGATTTTGAATTTTAGGGGTTTTATGGTTTTTTATAGTTTTTAACTTTTTCTGTTGTTTGAACGATTTTTACTATTTTTAGTTATTCATAAGGATTTTATGGTTTTTACAGGTATTTATTATTTTTACGGGTTTTACAGGGTTTTTATGGTTTTTTACTTTTTTAGAGATTTATACAGATTTATAAAATGTTAATGGGTTTTTGGGTTTTTTCATTTTATTGTTTTTGAGGGGTTATATGGTTTTTAGAATTTTTTGGATTTTATTGTTTTTTAGGGTATTTTTTTGTTTTTTGATTTTTTCTATTGTTATTAAGGGATTTTATATTTATTAACATTTTTAGGGATTTACAGGTTTTAGAGTTTAAATTGATTTTTCTGTTTTTTATTTTTTGTTTATGGATTTTATAGGTTTAAATGTTTTCATTTGTTTTCATAGTTTTTATTATTTTTTATGTTTTTAGGGATATTTAATGATTTTTTTGGAATTTGTTTAAGGGGTTTTTTGTATTTTTAGGGTTATTAGTTTTTTTCATTATTTTAGGGGTTTTAGGGGTTTTTAGGAGTTGATGTTCTTTTTTGGATTTTAATGTTCTTAAAAATTTATGTGTTTTAAGGTGTTTAAGATTTTTTCAACATTTTTAGTAGTTTTAATGTCTTATAATAATTTTAGTTGTTTTATAATGTTTTTATGTTTTTTAGGGGCTTTTCATTTTTTAGGGTTTTTACATTATAAGGTATTTTCAGGGATCTTTGGTATTTTTCGTATTTTTATAGGTTTTTAGGGTTTTAACGGATTTTGAGTATTTTTAGGGGTTTTTCGTTTTTTTAGGATTCATAGGATTTTTAGTGGTTTAGTGTTATTTATGTTTTTAGGATGAAATTTTTATTTTATTGGATTTTATGGTTTATAGAGGTTTTAACAATTTTTTGGGGTTTCTAGGGGTTTATAATTTTTAGATGTTTTTAGGTATTTTGATTATTTTTAGGGTTTATGGATTTAGTGGTTTTCATGGTATTAAGGGTTTTTTAGAGTGGTAAGGGTTTTTACATTATCACATATTTTCATGGAATTTTTATGATTTTTATGGTTTTCACGATTTTTTTGGGGTTTTTGGGTCTTTCTGGTTCTTTTTATTTTGTAATGATTTTTATGAATTTTTATTGATTTCCAATTTTTTTTCGGGTTCTATGGGTTCTTATACTTTTAGTGGGTTTTGGGGTTTTATAGGGTTTTGGGTTCTTAATGTTTTGGGGGGTTTAAATGTTTTTTAAGGGTTTAGTGGGTTTTTAGTGTTTTTCATTTTTTAGGTATTTTACGGGATCTTAATAGTTTTTAATATTTTTAGAATTTTTTAGGAATTTTAGTGTTGTCTAGGGTTTTAGGTGTTCTATGTTTTTTAGGGGGTTTTTGAGATTTAGTGTTTTTTGGGTTTTTACAATTTTTAACATTTTATAGATTTTTTTAACATTTTCATGGGCTTTAAGGGTTTGGGTGTTTTTATTGTATTATTAGTTTTTTTATTTTTCATGGGTTTTTATGGTTTCCTAAGGTATTTTAGGGTTTTAAGGGTTTTTTATATTTTGAAGGAATTTTATGCCTTCTTTATTTTTATGTTTTTAGTATTTTGTAGGGTTTTTATCGATTTTCGTGGTTTATTTTTTTAGGGATTTTAGTGTCCTTTTATGTTTTACTGTTATTTTTAATTGTTTGGAATTTTAAGGGGGTTTAGATTTTTTTTTAATGGTTGTTAGAGTTTTTCATGGCATTTAGGGGTTTTATGGATTTTTATGTTTTTATGGGTTTTAGTGGTTGTTATGGTTTTTAGGGAGTTTTAGGTATTTTTTTTCTTTTTAGAATTTTTAGTGTTTTTTAATGATTTTTATGATTTTAAGGGTTTTGAAGGTTTATATGGATTTAGATGATTTTTGGGTCAATAATTTTTTTTAGTTTTTTATGGTTTTTAAGATTTTTTTATGTTCATAGGGGTTTTAAGGAGTTTTATTTTTTTAGTTTATTTTTATGGTTTTGTGGGTTTTTATCATTTTATAGTTTTTATTGGATCTTATGGTTTTCAAGGGGTTTCCAGGTTGTTTAGTGTTTTTTGACGTTTGCAGGGATTTTCAGGCTTTTTTAGAATGTTTATGGTTATATAGTTGTTAGAATTTTCAGACACGTTGAGGATTCTAAGTATTTTTCATGTTTTTTATGATTTTTATAAGTTTTAGAGTTTTTAGGGTACTTGGGGGGGTGGTTGATTTTTTAGTTTTTTTTTTATGATTTTTAGAGTTTTCAACGTCTGTAGGGATTTTAAGGGTTTTTAGAGGTTTCTGTGGATTTCTAGGGTTTTTATGGGTTTCAGGGTTTTGTTTATAGTTATAGGGGGATTATGGTTTTTAGGGTGATTTCAGGGTTATTATGGGCTTTTATGTATTCCGGTATATTTAGGGATTTTTTAATATTTTTATGGCCTTTATATTTTTAGGGGTTTTAGTGATTTTGAGGGGATTTAGGGTTACTCAATTATTTATGGCTTTTAGTGGGTCTTTTAGTGATTATTTTTTTTTCTATGGGGTTTTAAGGGGTTTTATTTTTTTCTATATAATTTAGGGGTTTAAAGGGTTCTAAGAGGTTTTTGTGAGTTTTTAAGATCTTTTAAGGGTTTTAGGATTTTTAATGTTTTTAAGTGTTTTTTGTTCTTAGGGGGTTTTAAATGATATTAATGTTTTTTGAAATTTTAGAAAATTTTATATATTTTTTTACAACTATTTTTAGGGTTTTTTGGGTTTTTAGGTTTTTTTGTGTATTTTAGGGTTTTTAGGGGATTTCAATGTTTTTAGGGTCTTTTGGGGTTTTAGAGTTATTTCAGTTATTTTGGGTTCTTAAATGTTTTAGAGTTTTTTATCATTTTTAGGGGTATTATGGTTTTAGTTTTTTTCTGAGTTTATAGTGTTTTTAATCTTTTTTAGTGTTTTATCATTTTTAAGGGCTTTATGGGTTTAAAAATATTTTATTGGTTTTTAGGGTTCTAATGTCTTTTTGGGTTATTATGTTTTTAGGATTTCTAAAAAAATTTAGAGGTTTTATGGGTTTCAGGGATTTTCCAAGCATTTAGTGTTTTTAGTGTTTTTAGGTATTTGTTTGGATTGTTTTGGATTTTTATGTTTTTTAGGGTTTTATTGATTGTGATGGATTTCATGGGTTTTCATTTTTTTAGGGTTTTAGGATTTTTTAGAATTTATAGTGGTTTTTTTAAATTTTTGGGGTATTTTTCAAATTTTTTTGTTTTTAAGTTCTTATACAGTTTTTAATAGTTTTAGGGGTTTAAAAGTTTTTTAGATATTTTAGTTTTTATTAAGGTGTTTATTGGGTTTTTAGTATTTAAGGATTCTAGGTGCTTTTATGGGTTTTATGAGTTTTTTAGGTTTTTTTTTCTTTAAAATTTCATATATTATCATTATTATTTTTGGATTTTTATGGTTTTTATGGTTTTTATGGGTTTTTGTGATTTTGGGGGATTTTATGGGTTTTCATGTTTTTTTTCGAGTTTTTTGGGTTTTAATGGGGTTTTTAGGGTTTTAAAGTGGGGGGGGGGGGGGGCGCTCCTTTATGAATGTATTGTTTTTTTTTGTTTTTTTAGAGTTTTATAACTAGATATGAGATTCAGTGTTTATAGTGGGTTTCAGGTGTTTTATGGGGTTTTATGGTTTTTAGGGTGTTTTATTGTTTTTCGGAAGTTTGCAAATATTTTAGGGTTTTACATTTTCATTAATTTTTAGGGCTTGTTTATGATTTTACAAAAAATTTAGGTTTTATGTAATTTTGGTGTTTTGAAGAATTTAAAGGGTTTTAAGTCCATTTTAGTGTTTTGGGGGGTTTCTTTATTTTAAGGTTTTTTAGGTTTTTATGATTTCATTTAGTTTTTTAGGGTTTTTTGGATTTTTAAGGTTTTTATCCGTTTTATATGTTTAAAGGATTTTTATATTTTTTAAATGTTTTTAGGGTATTTATGGGTTTTAGTGGTTTAACGGTTTTTAGGAGGTCTTATGGGTTTCATGTATTTTTCATGTTTTTTGGGTGTTTTTATGATTTTAGTGATTTTTATGTTTTTATGATTTTGGGAGGTTTTTTGGATATTTTAATGATTTTATGGATTTTGATGGTGTTATGTGTTTTTTCCTGGTTTTTAGAGTTTTAGGTTGTTTTAGGGTATTAGGGTATTTTTGGGTTCTTTTTTATTTTTTCTATGTACTTTATTGATTTTATGGTTATTGTATTTTTTAATGTTTTTAGTGGTTTTAAGGGTTTTAAGGGTTTATAATGGGTTTTAGGATTTCTATGGGTTTTACGATTTTTAAGTTTTTAGGGGTTTTATGGTTTTTAGCGTGGTTTAATGTTTTTATTGTTTTTTTGTTTCTTGTATTTTTATGTATTTTTTAGTACTTTTTTTATTTTATCGGGTTTTAAAATTTATGGGATTTTTTTTCTTTTTTATGGATTTTCAGGGTTTTTTAGATTTTAGGATTAATATGGGGGTTTATGATCTTTTAGTGTTTATATTTTTTATTAATGTTTTTACAGATTTTAGTTTTTAATATGTTTTAGGGGTTTAGAAGGGTTTTGGAGTTTTCCTGTTTTATAGGGTTTTCGTGATTTTTAGGGTTTTTAGGTATTTCAGGATTGTTGGTTTTTTATTTCATTTTTAGGGATTTTTTTTAAATTATTTTATTGTTTTAAGGGTTTTTAGATTTTTTATGAGGTGTTATGGGATTTTACGGTTTTATGTTTTTGAGGGGTTATTTATGGTATTTTAGGGTTTTCATGTTTTTATGATATCTTGTGTTTTTGGGGACATTAAGGGATTTTTAATAATTTTATATTTTTTAGGGGTTTTTAATGTTTTTAGTGTTCTTATGTATTTTTAGAATTATTAGGATCATCTTGAGTTTTTTTGGGTTTTTTTAGATTTTAGGGATTTTATGTTATTTTAGAGTTTTAACAGTTTTTTAGTGTTTAAAGTGATTTTAGAGTTTATTGTGGGTTTTAGGGTTTTTATGTGTTTTATAGTTTTTATGGTTTTAGGGGTTTTTATGGTTTTAGTGGGTTTTCTGTTTTTCATGGGTTTTTATGATTTTGATTGTTTTTTAAGTTCTCATATATTATTAGGGATTTATCATAATTGTTTTGAATGATTGTGTTTTTTTTGTTTTCAGGCTATTTTGAGGGTTTGGGGGGTGTTACATATTTCTATGGTTTTTATGGTTTTTATGGGTTTTAGGGTTTTTATGGTTTTTTGTGTGTTTATTGTTTTTTGATTTTTTTGGGTTTTTAATGTTTTTTATAGTTTTCTTACTTGTTATAAGCATAAATTGTTTTTACAGTATTTATTGGTTTTATGGGTTTTTTTTATTATTTTAGGTTTTTAAGGCTTTTAGGGTCTTTATGGTTTTCATGGGGTTTTAGGGTGCTTAAGGGGTTTTACATTTTTTGGGTTTTTATGGTTTTTTTCCATTTTTATGGGTATTTGGGTTTTGTAGGATTTTTGTGATTTTGAAAGAGTTTACGATTTTTATTTTTTGGGGGGTTTTTTGTGGATTTTTCAGGTTTTATGGTTTTTTGTGATTTTTATGTTTTTTTATATTTTTAGGCATTTTATATTCCTTTAGAGTTTTCTAAAGTTTTTGGGGTCATATGTGTTTTTCATGTTTTTTGATTTTTTTGGGTTTTATGTGGTTTTATTTTTATTTTGGGTTTTAATGTTTTTCGTGGTTTTTAGGGTTTATTATGAATTAAGGAATTTTTAAGGAATTTTAGGATTTTATGGTTTTTGGGTTTTTTTTGTGTTTAAAGGGTTTTTTGGACTTTTTGGGTTCTATAGTTTTTTATATTTTAGGGGTGTTTCTAGGTTTTTATAGTTTTTAATGTTTTTATGGAGTTTGATATTTTTAGTGTTTTTTGTTCATTTTATGGTTTTTATGGGGGTTTTATGATTTTTGGGGTTTTTATGGATTTCAATGGGTTTTCCGGGTTTCTAGGGATTTTTATTTTTTTAGGAATTTTTAGGGATATTTTATAATTTTATAGATTTTCATTTTTTAGAGATTTTGTGGAATTTTAGAGAATTTTGGGGTTTTTAGGTTTTTAGGGGTTTCTAGCATTTTTAAGGTCTTTTTCGTTTTTAGGGTTTTTTAGTTTTTTGGGGTTTTATGAGGTTGTCATGTTTTTAAAATGTTTTTGGGTTTTGATGAGATTTTATTGAATTATATATTTTTAAAGGCTTTCTGAATTTTATGGATTTTTAAGGTATTTAGTGGTTTTATGGTTTCTCTGGGTTTTTAGGGGGTTCTTTTTGGTTTTAACATTTTCATGGATTTTTTTGGGGTTTTAATATTTTTCTGGGGTTTAGTTTCTTTTAGGGGTTTTAGAGGATTTGAGGGTTTTAAGGTATTTTTGGGTGTTTTATGGTTTTAGGGGTTTTTAGGGGATTATGGACTTTTTGAGATTTTGGGGGTTTTTTGAGTTTTTTAGGGGTTTAATGATTTTATAGAGTTTTTAAAAATTTTAGGGGATTTATGGGGTTTTAGAGTTTTTGGTGGTTTTTATGGGAATTTATGAGTGTTAAGGTTTTTTGGGGTTTTATTGTGGTTTTCTGGTATTTTCATGGTTTTCATGAGTTTCAGGATTATTTAGGGTTTTAGGTTTTTCCATGGGTTTTAGTGTTTTTTGGGTTTTTGTTTTTTTTTTCTGATTTTTAGTTATTTAATAGTTTTTTAGAGATTTGAAACTTTTTCTGTTTTTAAGGGTTTTTAGAGTTTTTATTGGTTTTTAGGTAATTTAAGGGTTTTAAGGTGTTTTATTATTTTTGGAGTTTTATGGTTTTCATCTTTTTTATAGTTTTTATGGGTTTTTATAGTTTCAAGTATTTTAATTTTTTAGGATTTTTATGGTTTTTAGCAGTTTTTAGGGATTTTAGGGATTATGAGTGTCTTAGGGGTTTTCATGTTTCTAAGTATTTTTAGAGTTTTTAGGGACTTTTTGTGTTTTTTGGGTTTTGTTTAGCTTTTAGGGGTTTTAAGGGTTATTAGAGTTTTAAAATTTATTATGGGATTTAAGGGTTTTTATAGTTTTTTATGTTTATAGAAATTTATGGGTTTTTACTATTTTTAGGCGTATTTATGGTTTTTAGGGTTTTATGGGTTTTTTATGGTTTTTATGGTTTTTTATATATTTAGACGTTTTTATTAATTTTTCTGGATTTTTATGGTTTTTAGGTCTTTTTATTTTTATGTATTTTCATAAATTTTACGTATTGTTGGTATTTTTTATGGTTTCTGGTATTTTTACTGTGTTTTTGGGTCTTTTGCATATTTTTTTTTTAGTTTTTATGGTTTTTCGGTTTTTTGATATTTTAAATGTTTTTTTGGGTTTATATTTAATATAGTTTTTAGTGTCTCTTGGTATTTTTATGGGTTTTTAGGTTTTTATGGGTTTTTAGGGTTTTTATGGTTTTAGGGGGTTTCCATGGATTTTAAGATTTTATACGTATTTAGGTATTTTAGGACCTTTTTAGTATTTTCATGACTTTTATGGTTTTAGGAATTTAGAGGGTGTTTTGGGGTGTCTATGGTTTTTTTATCTTTTTTAGGGTTTTTATATTTTTATGTTTTTTTTCGATTTTATAGTTTTTTTAATTTTTAGGGGTTTTATTTTTTTAGAGTTTTTAACATGTTTAGGGTTTTAAGGGTTTTATTATTTTTAGTAATTTTTAGGGGTATTATTGGTTCTAGGGATATTAAGGGTTTTAGGGTATTTTATGGTTTTGGGGGGGTTTTCAGGGTTTTTGGTGTATTTTACATTTTAAGGGATTTTTTTTCTTATTTTTAGGATTTTTTTTTCAGATTTAGGGTTTTTCATATTTGTAGGTTATTTAGGGATTCTGGGGAATTTAAGGGACTTTCATATTTTTTTGTGTTTTTTGTTTTTTTGAATTTTCTATTTTTCTTGTTTGTTAACATTTTTAGGGGTTTTATGGGTTTTTAGAGTTTTAAGTGGTTTTTGGGTTTTTATGCTGTTTAGGGATTTTTTTGGTTTTTGTGGATATTTATGGTATTCAGGGGGTTTTAATGGTTTTTGGGAATTCTTACATTTTCAAGGATTTTTAAGGATTTCTTATTATTTTTTTGGTTTTTAGGGTGTTTAGGATTTTTATGGATTTTAAGATGTTTTATGGGATTTCAATGTTATTTTTTTAGTGTTTCTAGTGTCTTTTGGGTTTTTAGTGGGTTTATTTGGTTTTTATTTGTTTTATGGTTTTTAAGATTTTTAGTGGTTTTTTTGGTATTCAAGGGTTTTTTAGGGTTTTAAGGTTTTTTATTTTTTTATTTTTTTTATGTCTTTTTTATGATTTTTATAGTTTTTAGGGATTTTGAGGGGTTTTTGGGTTTTTAGATGTTTTATGGTTTTTTAGAGTTTTTAATGTTTTAAAGAGTTTTAAGGGTTTTAGTGTTTGTAGTGGGGTTTTAGGTTTTTAAAAGGTTTTAGGAATTTTATGGGTTTTATGGGTTTTTAGTTTTTTTGTTTTCTTAAATGTATATAGGATTTTTACATTTTTAGGTATTTCAAACATTTTATTAATTTTTATGTGTTTTATGGTTTTGAGATATTTTAGGGAATTTGAGGGGTTTTAGGGGTTTTTAGAGTTGTTAGGAACATTTATTTTTTTATATTTCCTTGAGTTTTTAGGGGTTTAATATCTTTTAGAGTTTTTTATCATTTAGGGGTTTATGTGGTTTTTGAGTTTTTTCAGGTTTTTAGGGGTTTTATGGTTTTTAAGGGATTTATGGTTTTCAGGGTTTTTATGAATTTTAGGGAATTTTTACATTTTTTTTGGATTTTTATAGTTTTTTATAATTTTACTAATATTTAATGTTTTTAAGGGATTTATAGATTTGGAGGGTTTTGATGACATTCATGGGTTTTTGGGTCCTTTTGGTCATTTAGGGGAATCTATGTTTTTTATGGTTTTAAAGGTTCTTAGTGTTTTTAAAAATAGTAAGGGATTAATAATTTTATGGTTTTAAATTATGTTTTAGGGTTTATATACAGTTTTATATATTTTTAATGATTTAAGGGGTCTTTATTACTTTCATTGGATTTCATGTTTTTTGGTTATTTAACATTTTCTTGGATTTTTATTCATTTTATGATTTTTATGGTTATTAGGGTTTAAAGGGTTTTATGGATTTTGATATATTTAAGTTTTTATGGTTTTTTGGGATTATAATCATTTTTCAAGGTTGTTATTGACTTTTTTAGTTTGTTGGGTTTTTTTATTTCTTAGGAGTTTTAGAGTTTTTCACATTTTAAGGGGTTTTACGATTTTTTATTGGGTTTTTGGGTTTTTATAGGGTTTTATAGTTTTTATTGTTTTTAGGGTATTTTTATAGTGTTCATGGATTTTATGGTTCTTTATGTTTTTGAGATTTTTGGTATTTTTTTGGAATTTGAATTTTTTTTGGGGTTTTCAGGTTTTTTAGGATTTTGAGGGTTTTAGGCATTTTTCTGAGGTTTTTAAGCTTTTTAGGATTTTTCATGTTTTTAGTTCTTAGAGGTTTTTAATGGTTCTATGGTTTTTATGGTTTTTAGGGTTTTTTTAAACAATTTATGGGTTTTATATGTTTTTATAATTTTTATGGTTTTAGGGGTTTTATATGTTTTAGGGGGTTTTTCATTTCTTGGGATTGTTAGGGATTTTTTTAATGGTTTTGATGTGTTTTATGGTTTTTAGGGATTTTTAGGGTTTTGTGGGTTTTTAGGGTTATTAGGTATTTAGAGGTCTTTAGGGTGTTTTTGGTTTGTTTGGATTTCTAGGATTTTTGTATGTTTGTTTTCAAGAAAATAAAAATTGTATATAAAAAGAAATGGAATTGAAGTAAAAAAAAAAGAATCTCCCAAAGGTGATCCATTGGCCAGATGTCCAACAACAAAGTAGTGTAGAAATGAAACCAAATCAGAAGAAACCTAAGGCTAGCAATGGGCATAAAGACTAGAGAAACTGCATGAAGGCCCTATAATCCAAAACCGAGAAAAAAGAATCCTGAGAATCCTCACAAATACCATCTAACCCATATCCTGAAATAATGGAACAAGAAACCTCACGAATCACATCCCAAAAATTTCTTGGGAAACCGGCCGAGAACCCTCGCAAAGCCTTTCCAACTAATAAATCTTAAAGCAGGCCAAGAGAACTGCTGATGCCAATTGAAACAATTTCATGGGTAAGGATCGAGAACCTTAAAAATACAAACCAAAATCCCTCTCTTGCACCCATCTCCCAACTGTCATAATCAAATAGCACTAGCTCCCTGAACCAGAATGAAGTATAAATGTTTCTGAAACCCAACACTAGCTACTAATATTGACAGACTAGCTCCATCTCCCAGCACACAAAAACATCTTCCCCCACACCATCTCCCATAAACCAACTCCTTGTACCCAAAATCCTACTCCCATTACTAGTAATAGAAGCAAATAGTCATCAAAATAGAAGAAAACCAAAGTCCCTTATCCCATCACCCAACTCCCGACTCCAAAACCAACTCAACTATAACAGTTCCCTTATCCCATATCCCCAGTATCCAAAAGCATTATCCTGTACACTAGATAGAAACCCCAAAACTCCAACCCTTGGAACTTATCTAGCACCTCAAATACAATAAAATCATCTGATCTAGTACCTCGTGCAACACTCCCTCTAGAACCAGCTTATCGAATCTCATCAAGATCTTCCAATTCCAGCACCCAATGCCAGCAACTGAAAAATATTCAAGCTCCCTGAGACATATCTGAGCATCCGTAATAGACCCCAACACCCAAAAATATCTCTAAATGATCCTAGTATACCACATAATTATCTCCCATTATCTAAAATCATGAATCAAAACCATTCACTATAAAAAATCTAAAATCCATACACCATATCAGATTCGACAACTTGGACTACAATTTTCAATATCAAATACCCTCCCCCCAAACCAACACCCTGTAACGGAAACACCATATCCATTAAAAAACACCAAACAACATGAGCATACAACACCATTAAATATATTCTCAAAGAAAACACGACTTACCCAAATAGGCATCAAAATGAAAACTAGCATTCGAGCACAACTCCAGCAGTGAACCCCGACTGCAAAGTAGAAAATAAACCTGCAAAAATATCCTAACCTCCAAACTACAATAGCTGACTGGAACTAAACTTTAGGTTCCAGTACCAATAGTCCCCCCTAACCTAAACACCTAAAAAATTCTTCCCAACCTCACAAAATCCATTACCCATTCTGAAATCACCGAAACAATAGAACCACCCCCTTTGACATCATTAACTAGAGAAGTCCTAAAGAAAAATATACCTCGAAGAAAATCACAACACCACAAAAGTAAAGATCAGAAGAATCATCATTGTTCAAGAACTAGGGGTGCTAATGAGATCACCAAGACTAGAAGCCTATGACTCGAAGAATTTTTCTTGAAAAACACACTAACTAGGGTAGAAAATGCACCGTTATTGGAATATAGGTGGAACCTAGATAGTCTAAGAAGCCTAATCGTCCCTTGACACGAAACCGCATAACTATAAATTATTTTCAGAAACAAATAGTGGAATAGTGAACAACCCACTAACCTATAATCAGTCGACAAAACATAACCAACATGTCAAACTTAAAAACTACACATATTTGAAGGAGAAAGTGAATGTCAATGAACTAGGAATGACACGAGATAGTGAACCTTCAACCATCAAACTAGTATACATGTGAATAGGAAAAACATCAAACACAACTAAGGAACTCCATGAATCAAAACACACAGTGCTGAATAGATTCCTCCAAGAGACACTACTCTAACCTCTGGAGAGATCGATACTATGAAAACCTTCAAACATCCTCAAGAAAAGACGATAAAGTATTTGTGACCACAACAGGCCTGAAATATGATGTCCACATGCACCTTTCCCAAGAACCACGACTAGACCCCAGACCATTCACCATAAAAAATTCATGACCTGGAAGGTTAAGTCAATGGTCAGCAACCTCAGAACCATCGTGAAAGGGTTGACGACCAACAAATCCATGTAAATGGATGGAGAAAATTAAATTGAATTCAATATCTGATGACTAATAACTAGTTACTATGGATGGTGTATAGTACTAGTGACAGAAAAGTTGATATCAATGTCCAATAAAATCAAATCAGAATCGGTGAAACCATCCCTCCACCCAACATCGAGTTAGCGTGTAGGAGAAGCGATGCTTGGAACCAAATACCTTCCTCTTAGTCCTGCACAAAAAATTACATAACACCCTATAAAAAGGATCCTAACCACGAATAACTAGGAATAAATCCCATAAAGCACACATTCATGAGTGATCAAAATATATCCACAAAAAATACCATAATTATAACATAAGAATCCTTTAAAACTGAAAAATGATGCCAAATGCCTTCTCAGCAAACCAAGACTCTTGTTCCATCACCAAATAAGAAAAAACCCACTAGGAAAACCTCTAACAAAGAGACCCATCATTCAAGAACCCAAAAAAATACAAGAGAATTGAAACTATCGGAATGTCCTAGTTCTAAATCACAAAAGAAAATCCCCTGTGATCATGGGAATTTTGAGGGCATTGAGAGATCAACCGAGAACCCATTTTTTTATTTTTTATTAGATTTTTTAGTATATAGATATTTTTGATATATTTAGGTGTTTTAATGGGTTTTTTTACTTTTGTTTGTTTTTAGGTTTTTTATGGGTTTTAAAGGAATTTATTAGTTTTAATAGTTTTTAGGGTTTTATCAGGATTTTAGAGATGTTTTTGTATTACTGTATTTTCAAGAGTTTTTTATTACTTTTATGGTTTTTAGGGTCTTTTATGGGGTTTTTGGGTTTTAGGTTTTCATTTTTAGGGTTTTTATGGTTATATGAGGTTTTTCAGTTTTTAGGTTTTTTTAGAGTTTTTAGGGGTTTTAGGGTTTTTATTGTCTATTAATGTTTTTTGGTGTTCTAATGGGTTTTCATAATTATAGTGGTTATAAGGATTTTGTCAGGGTTTATTATATTTATGGTTTTAGGGGTATTATGATTTTAATTGGTTTTCTGGTTTTTTATGAGGTTTTACAATTTTTTTTTCATTTTTAGTGATTTTTATGATTTTATGCGGTATATGTTTTTAGTGTTTTATGGATATTTAGGGTTTTGGGGGTTTTAGTGATTATTGTGTTTTTTTGGTGTTTTAGGTCCATTTATATTTTTAGGATTTTTTTGTCCTTAGGGTATTATGTATTTTTGATAAATTTTTAATGATTTAAGGGGTATTAAATAATTATGTGGGTTTGTTGTGTTTTTGGGGGTTTTAAGGGTTTTAGGGGTATTTATGGATCTAATGGGGTATTTATGGTTCTTAGTTTTTTTATGTGTTTAATTATTTTTCGGTTCTTTTCGGTTTTTTATTTTTCTATTTTTTATTGGTTTTTTATCAATTTTTATTTTTTAGGGTTTTTAATGTTTTTGAGGGTTTTAGTATTTATTAGGTTTTTAGGAATATATTTGGTTTTATGGATAATTTTTGAGTTTCTATGTTTTAAATGTTCTTTTATAGTTTTTAAAATTTTATTGGGGTTTTAAGGGTTTTCAGTTTTAAGTGTGGTTTTTGGTTTTTATGGGTTTTTATTTTTTTTAGTTTAAAGGGTTTTTATTTCTTTTAGGTTATTTGGTTTTTTCTTGGGTTTTTAAGGTTTTTATGTATTTTTAGATATTTTTAGGATTTTTAGTTATTTATGGGTTTTATGGTTTTAGTGATTTTTAGGGATGTATGATCTTATGGGGTTGTTAGGTAGTTTTTAAGGGTTTTGAGGGTATTTAGTTTCTTTTTAGTTTTTAGTGTTTGTTGATATTTCTATGTGTTTTAAGGTTTTGTAGATTACTTTATTGTTTTTAAGGGTTTAATGTTGTTTATTTTTTTTAGTTTTTAGTGTATTTATGGGGTTTTAGCAGTTTGTAATCTTTTTTGGGTTTCTATGTTTTTTCAAGGGGTTTTGAGGTTTTTAGGGTATTTATGGTCTCATTTATTTTTTAGTATTTTATTATTTTTATGGTTTTATGGTTTTTTGTTCTTTTGAACGTTTTTAGGGTATTTTTAGATTTATTTTATTATTTTTATTGGTTCTCAGTGTTTAGGGTCTTTTGGGTTTATATGGTTTGTTGTGTTTTAGTGTTTTATGGTTACTTAGAATTTTTAATGTTTTAGGGGTTTTAAGGGTTTTTTTGAGATTTTTTATTTTGGGGGGGGGGGGTTATAAGGTATTAAGGGTTTTTATATTTTTAGGGGGGTTAGGGTTTTTAGGGGTTTTATATTTTAATGTTATTAAAAAAATTATTAATTTTTGTATTTTAATATTTTTTAGGGT